>ML351304.1:0-99413 GCA_005239505.1 Nicotiana paniculata | reverse complement strand
TAGCCCTTAGCTAATTTCTACACACCTCAAGTTAACTCTAACTTGATCAATACGTACCTATTAGAATTGCTTCTATAAAAGCTGAAAAGATACAATATTAAAGCTCATACTACAATCAACTAGACTCAATAATCAATCTGATGAAACTGGTTCTTCTAGTTGAACTGTAGCATTTGCATCGCACAATGATTCTACTAGCAAAAATAACTCTGGGAATTTTGCTTTAAGATTTTGATTCACTTCAACTTTATGCGTCTCTTATTTCAGCAGAAATATATCAAGTATTTATAGAGTCAGTCGTTGAGCTTGTCTTCTAATTCCAGTTCAACTCTACCTGGGAGAACAAGTTCTTATCAAATTCAACTTCCTTCCTTCGTTTCTGTCCTTGCTAAATTCGAGTTCTATTCTTTCATCAATTTGCAACCCTTTCGCATTAGAAGATAATCTTCTTTTTCATTGATACTTAACAATCGCATTCATCTCCTATGCATATAAGGTTTGTGTGCCAACTCGTCCGGTCAAGTATGTGTGCTCTGATGGACCTGGTTCAACTGGTCAGTCTTTTGTCAATCATCAAAAATATGTAGTGACATGGGTCAACAAGGGGAAAGGGGAATTGGGGAAAAGTAGTTCACATGTGAAAGAACATTTGCACATAGGTAGACATCAGAGAAAGTATTACAGGACTTAAAAAGTCACAGCACATTCTATCACAAAATGTTCATGCCAGGAGCTTAACAACATTAGATTTAGGGATGCCAAACAGGCTCACACATTATGTTCAGGGGTTTAGGATTACTTAGTAGCTGAGGGGTCATGAATACATGCTGATAATGTACTAGGGTTAGGGAGTAAGGCAGAATTGTAGTAAACAAATAGGAGAAGCAGTAGACATGCTGAAATAAGGGAAGGGTAATCATATCAATGAACTAGCAAAGAAGCATGTTAATTGCAAGGTAAACACAAGAACCATAAGTAGCAGCATAAAAGAAATAAGAGAAAGAGCAATACGAATAAAAACATGTTGTTTTGGATGCTATAAATCAAATAAAAGACATACCAGTCAAGAGTGAGAGAATAGAACAATAGTGTGCAGGGACGTAGAGCAATAGGACAGTCGTATGCAGAGAAATAGAGCAGCAATGTATAGAGCAATAAAGCAGTAGAGCAGCGAGTTACTCAGTCTTAGCTTTCAGCCGACTTAGTAGCCGGTAGTCAATAAGAGAAGCCAGAGAGAATGTGTAGGAAAGTAAGAGAGAATTCAGAGCAATGAGTATGCTTGTGTCTTTGTTCGTGTTAAAGAAGGAGTATTTATAGCTTTTGAAAACGAGTAGAGAATAAGGTAACAAGTACTGAATTAACATAATTATAGAAACAATACCAATTGGAATCAATCACAGGACCGGACTCCCTCTAATTAGGGAGTCATGATTCAAACGGGTACAAGTTGCATCAGAATAAGGAAGGAATCACTTAGAAGAATGACTTTACCATAATATGAGTAATAGAGAATGTGGCATGTAATAAAGTCTAAGTGCACAATACAAAATTAAGGAAAATACATGTCAAACAATTGACAGCACAAAATAAGGTAGAATACCATTTTGATTTTAAAAATCAGTCACAAGAATCATGAATGGGTTTGAAAATCACAGAGCATCAATACTAACTAAGGAAAGTGCCACACAAACAAGGAAACAGTGAAACAGTCGTTACAAAATCACGGGGAAATATACAAAATCATGACTTTAAGGAAAATATCGCTTTGAGGGAAGTTAATAGAATCAGTGAAGAATATTATGTAAAACATCGCTATAACAAACAATCAAATTTGTTTAAACAATAAATATCACAAAATCAGAGAAACCCTGAGCAAGTAGTAGAGAATAGTAGAGATTCAGAGACTCTGTCAATAAATTAAAGCGGAAAGCATAGAACACATAGGAAGTCCATAAAAACTTATAGGTTAGCAAACATAGCAAATGATACGAACATAAACCCTAAAATTGGGGTTTTATCAGAATATTTAGGGCAAAATAGGAGATTTAAGCAAAACATTTAAAAACATACTGGAAATCAAGATTAGTACTAAAATCAAAAGTTAAAGCGTTTAAAAAAGATTAAGAAACCCTAGTTCTTAAAAATAAAGGATCATTTGAAAACCAAGGGGTTTTAAGAAAAAATAGGTGAAAACCTTAAAAGAGACATAGATCCGTCACAGATCTAGAAAGATCGGACGATTAAAGCTAGGGTTTAAGACAGTCGTGTATGGAAGGGCTTTCCTCCTCCTCCTCTCTAGTTCATCATGCTAGAGATCTTACTATTCCAACATTTGTCCTTATCTGTGGCGTTGGCCCGTTCAATGTGGTGGTAAGTTTCTCCACCTAGCTTCTTTCTTCCTTCGATCACTGGAATAGTCTGGCGACTGTAAATAGGATTGCTTCCATCGCTATGAATGATCACTTCTTGGTGGTTCCATTCAACGGACAGATATTGAGACTGGATCCCCCGTTGATAAGAACTCTGGTGATGAAATAGTTTTCGCATTTTACAGTGATGTACAGGGCGTTGTTGTTACCCAGCCCCTCAGGTGGCAGCTCTTCCTTGTGAAAGGTGATCTTATGACTTTCCAACACTTGGCCTACCATATTGGTCATTTCCCCACTAGCGATATTATTCGGCACATACGCTTCGTTCAGCACTTTTAACAAAGCATTTATGTGTTCCTCTGAATTTTGCAGCAAGGAGAGAATAGATATCTGAGTTGGGGTCTTGTTCAGCTGGTAAATGATATAATACTCCTTGGCATGTACTTTCCTACAAAGGTCGTTTGGACCTGTCTCGATAATGGGTGGCCTGTTGGAAGCATGTTTGCTTGATTCAGCCAGATGTTTAGGCGTATACACTCTACCAGTCCTTGTCATACCCTGTGCCGCGGTAGGTTCTTCAATATTGGCTTTTCTCTTCCTTTTTCCCTCAGCCACATAATCCCATGGCACATCATTTGTATAGAAGGGTGGCGTGGTTGATATTGCCACTGTAATCGGTGCAGCTACCCTCACTTCGAATGGAACATGTGCCTTAGCAGGTGGCAGGACTGCAACCTCAAATGGTGTGGGTGCATTTGCCAGAGGTATAGCTTCGACCTCAATTGGTGTAGGTGCCTTTACGGGTGGTGCTTCAAACTGCAGAGGTACAAACATATCTACCTCAGCATCCTCAGACGACTGAATCTGGACTATGATTGGGTTGAGAGTAACCGCTGGTTTGTTTGGGTCATCGCCTTCTACGATCAACCCAATCGACCCCTCGGGGTCCCAATCTTCTTCTATTTCAATCATGTGGATGCCTCCACCCTTATGGTTTGGAAGAGGATTGTTGTGGACGTTGGGAGCGGATTATTTTGCCACAATGATTTTGTTGTCAATCAAGGACTGTATCTTATCCTTCAAAGAGCGGCATTCATCGATGGTGTGTCCTTTCATGCCGGAGTGGTATGCACAGGACTTGTTTAGGTTAACCCACTGAGAAGGATTCTCGGGGGTTACGGCAGGAATGGGGGTGACATAACCAGCAGCCTTTAGTTTCTCATACAGCTGGTCGATCGGTTCGGCGATGGCAGTATATTGTTTTGGAGGTCTTCGATCAAAATTGGGTCGAGGTCTAGGGAAGTTTTAGCGTGTAAGGGGTGATTGATAGTGGGATGGTTGAGAGTTGTAGGTGTGGTAAACAAGAGCAGGCTGGGAATATCTGGGTGAAGTAGGTTGATATGTAGGTGGTGGAGATGATTGATAGGTTGGTGGTGGTGCTTGGTACGAGGGTGAAGGTGCTTGGTAATTTTGGGTTAGCTGATATGTAAGTGGAGGTGTTTGGTAAGTTAGGTATTTAAGTGGGGATTTGGTTCTTTGTGCAACCATCACGACTCCCACATCCCTTTTCTTTGACACACCACCGGACTGTAAGGCTTTGTTTGTGGCCTGCAAAGCCTCAAAGTTAGTGATCATACCACTTTTGATTCCTTCTTCGATCCTCTCACCCAGCTTGATAATATCGGAGAACTTGTGGTTCTCAATCACCATCAACCGCTTATAGTATTGTGGATCTTGAGCTCGGACAAAGAACTTATTCATCTGTTCCTCGTCTAAGGCGGGTCTGACCTTGGTAGCTTCGAATCTCCAGCGAGTAGCATACTCGCGAAACGTTTCTGTGGGCTTCTTCTTCAGATTCTGGATGTAGAACACATCTGGTGCATTCTCTGTATTAAACCTGAACCTATCCATGAAGTCAAACGCCATGCTTACCCAATTCGACCACTTCCTGGGGTCTTGGCTGATGTACCAAGACATTGCATCTCTTTTCAAGCTCCTCATGAAAAACTTCATGCGAATCCTCTTATCTTTCCCCACTCCAACCAGCTTGTCACAGTAAGTCCTCATACGGACCCTTGGGTCTCCTGTACCATCAAACATTTCGAACTTAGGAGGTTTGTACCCCTCGGGCAGTTTGACGTTGGGTTATATGTAGAGGTCTTCATAGTTCAGCCCCTCGATTCCTTTGCTTCCCTCAACGCCTTGAACCCGGCTGGTCAGCTTCTTAAGTTCCTCAGCCAAGTTCCTGATAAGCATATCCTTTTCACCAGACTCAGGTGTGTATGACATAGGTTGAGTAGAGTGTGGCACAATCTCCACGTAGATAGGATTGTTATGGTGGCCTGGAGCATGGGTGTAGAAATGGTCGTTTGTGGAGTTCTGAGGTTCTGGGATAAGTAGTGGAGTGTTCTTAGGACTATTGCAGGTATTGCATTGTGTTGGAAGGGTTTGATTCTTTGGTGGAGTGGTGTGATGATGAGCTCCGGGATGATTTTGCTGCTTTGGGATGTTTTTAGGAGGTGTAGGATTCTAGGTGTTGGGGTAGTTGACGTCTGGGACGCTGAGGGTGAATGACAGGTTTGCCAAATTTCGAACCTGATCAAGCTCTTCTTGGAATTTCAACAACTTCTGTCCAAGTTGTGACATAGTCTCGTTTGGAACATGAATACCCTGGACATCCGTGGCCTCTACCCGTTCAACTGTGTTTTCCTTCCTGATGTTGCCTGAATCTTCCATTTTCTTCTTGCCTTTGTTCTTACCTTTGGGAGGACTAGGAGGAGGAGAGGGTGGAGGGCCCCTGGATCTTGTGAGATAGGATGATAATGCCAGAGTGCACGAACCAACCTTTGGGGAGGGGAATAATAAAAGGAAATAAAACAAAATAAAAACAAAAGTAGCCGAGTCAATGAAGATTATGAAAAGTATTTGTAGTATTTAAACACATAGTGCGAGAATGTAAAGCGTGTCCTAATTTGGGGAACCTAATTGTGCCCGAGGTAGGCCTAGCGACAAATTAATTTGGAGAACTTTAAATGCTAAAATGCCTCATTTCATTAATGTAAAAATAGACGAATCCCAAAACGACACTAAATAAGCAGGAAATAAAAAATCACTAATGGCCATGGGCCTTATTACATTGATAAAGCGAACAAAGGAAATCCTATCTACTTGGTCTAGAAGGACCTTCCCCAGACTCGGCATCCTTGATTCCCTCGAACAGATTCCCCAGCTCGCGAAGTCCTAGCAGTAGGTATGCTCTGGCTAGATGTCCACCTTCGTTCCCTTCAGCCTTTTGACAGTCTTCAACCCTCTTGAGGAATTTACCCTCCAGCTCGACTATGCCTCGTTCCAAGTATCCCATCTTTCTATTGGCACTGACAGCCATGTCTTTCCACTCTTCAATCAACTTCTTGTTGGACTCGTGTATCTCGCAGTGCTCATCCTCACATTTGTGGATCCTCTTGCGCAGCTGATTATACTTGACCCGAGCCTCGGCCTTTTCGTCTATGATTTGGTGACCTCGGATGAACCCTGGCCTGCCTAGACCATCCCAATTATCTTCTAACCAACCCGAATAGAAAGGCGTGCAACCTGTGTTATATCTGTCTGGTTCAATTGTTTGTTTCTCCATTATGGTCTTACAGTGCCACATGTGCTGAGCGTGGCACTTGTGAGGACTATCATCATTCTGGAAGTCAGCCCGAAAATTACTCATCTTGTCGATCCTCGGTATGAATTTCTTCCTACCCGCTTGTCTCATAACCCGGAGAGGGACGTACGGGTTTGTTCCTCTCAGACCAATCAGTATCAAGAATGGTGCATCTCTGGACGGGACGATGAACTCTTCTATTGGAAACCACTTGAACATCCATTGAACTTGCTCTTCGGTCAGATCATCGAAGAACTCAACCTCCTCCTTGGCACTCTCAGGCTGAGCAAACCGGTCAGGGATATAAGTCATTCGCTTCGGGTGATGGAAAGCGATGTGGTCATTCCACGCCATTCGTGGAAACTCTTGCCGGTACTAGACCTTTTGAAGATGTTCTAAAAGCCAGAGTTGAAGTAACAGGTTGCAGCCTTCGAAGTGCTCAGCTCCGCATTGGCATTGTTCTAAGGCTCGATACATGTCTGAAATGATCATAGGAACGATGCTGAAAGTCTGCCCACCAATTCCCTCCATTAATGTCTTAGTTACCATAGCCAACCTAGTGTGGATTCTTTCTTTCTTTGTCAGAAATACAATCAACCCCAGGAAGCAAACAATAAAGATGAACACCCCACAGTAAATGTGTCCCAAAGATGTGATGGGCGAATTCATCATGGAAGGTACGGTATGATTTTCTATAGCCGTACCTTTCATACAAGTAACCGAAAGGGATGTATGATTCCTTCAAACACCCTAACTCTGCGTTCTTCTTTAAACCCATCATTTTTAATAAACCCTTGCATGTGCGGTTTTCAGACATTAGCAAACCAGGAGTCTCCCAAACTAGACCGGCCAGTCCTCCTATTTCTTTTAGCAACAGTGTCATTTCGATGTCTCCAAAATGGGAGACAACCCTTTCACAGTCCCAGAATAAGGTGGCAGTCTCTATCATCATATTGTTAGGCTGGATGTCCAGGAGGGACGGCAGATTACCCAGATATTTCTTGACGAGTGTTTTGTCATTAGATTGCAGGTCCCCCACCAATTCAGAAGTTTTGGGTGGATGTTGGTGACCATGCCGAATCTGGGGACTTCGTGCCTCATATTTCTGCAATGCAAACAAGATTAGACCCTGACCCCCACCAGACTCGACTATTTAACATCAACGATTAGCATGTAAGCCTTTAGTTCTCCAAATAAATGCACAGAACGTGATGATGTCTGTTAGGATTTATGGAAACCGGATGGACTTTGGACAAGGCTATCTTAAAGGCTATTGTGCGGAAAACACGTTAGCCTGGATAGGTTTGACCATGATGCATGCAACAGTATAACGAAGTAAGGTTTCTATGGGGTTTTAGACTGGTACCCTTGAGCGGACAACTCAAGGGGGAAAGGCACAGAACCGCCGACTACACCGCTGATCGACTAGTTTTACCGCAAATAAGCCTTTCCAAATTTAGGGGGGTGATAATTTAGTAAGGGTGCAACCACTCATCAAGCGTTGCTATAAAATTTTATTTTGGCACGAGTGGATTATGATGTTGAATCATGATTATGCAATAAACAGTAAAAATGTAGTCACGTATTTGCACGTTATGAAAGCAGTAAATACAACAGTTTATAATTTAAAAGCAGTTATAAAGGAAGGAAACAAGGAAAAATGTCAGTTTGCTTTTGAAGAAAATTAAATGCTTAAAGAAATAGACAAGTAATTGCACATAACGGGAATGGGAAGAGGTACAAATTTATAAAGCAATTTGAAAATGGTAAAAGCCTGAAAATCCCCAACGGAGTCGCAATGATGTCCCCCCCCCCCTTTTCCAAACTCCTTTAGGAGTCGGTCAAGGGTTTTTGGCATTGGTTGGGACAACTTGTTCCCTTTGATGAAGGGGTTTGCATGTTTTGAAGAGTCGCCACCTAACAAGTTAAGGTGCGTTATAGTATTTACAAACAAGTTTGGTAACTAGAGATAAGGTAAGGGGTTGAAATTATACTAAGGGAAAGGTGTTAGACAACCCTCAAATCCACAACTGTGGTTCCCGGCCAAACAACTTTTGTGAATTTGTACAAGTAGCAAATAGGAAATTAATGTTTAAAAGGAGAAGGTAGTTTTTGAAAGAGTTGCAGTCTAAGCACACATGATTAAGTTTGAAAATGTTTAATAGTGAAGTAAGGTTTTGAAACAGTTATATTCTAAGCATGCATATGGGTAAGGGAAGTCCTAGGTTGTTTGTAATATGTATCACATCAATGCAATACCCGGTATGTCACTCCTCGAAGAGGGGCTACACGTTGTATTAGCGCACCGGCCATCATATCCATATCTACCATTTCCCGCCCAGTAAAGGTAATTAGAACGAGTGTTGGTCAACGACCTCTATTGCAGGCTGTTACCCGTCCCTTCATATTAGCACTTGGAGGAGTTTAGAACTTCTATCCTATGAGGGAGGTTCTAGGCAGACCCTGCAAAATACTAAGCGACAAATAAGAACATATAGGACTGCAATTAAGGAGATACACATATAAACAAAAAAAGGCTCAAGTACCTCCACAGATAATGCGCATAAGCAGCATGACTCAAACACAGTTAAGGTCTTAGCTTTTAATTTAGATCCTAAAGCATGGTATCTAAGTGATAATAACAAAGAGGCAGATTTGTTTCATAACCCGGAGAGGAAGTCTTAATTAGTTTTACTTACTAATTTTTATCCTGTTGATAGTTAAGCAACGTACATAAATAAACATATTTCCAGTTTTAACAACTTTAATTAGCTAAGGCTTGCCTAGGCGTAGGACAGTGCTCAGTAATTACCCAGATTATTAAAGAAACTGTTTGAGTTGTTTTGCCTAAACATGTTGTACTTAGGTATTGCATAAAATGCAGAATTATCACTAGTTGTTTAGAGATATGGTAAAATAGTTTTAGGTCATTTTTCATGCATTAGTAATTATGTGTTCAGATTTAAAAAGGGAGAAGATAAAGAAGCTGTAATGCAAGCAGGACCTTACACTTATCACAACAAGCCACTGATACTGCAGAATTGGGAGAGAGATTTTCATTTTGATCCTAAGCTTATCACCACTATTCCACTTTGGATTCAATTAACTAGCCTATCAGTTGGATACTGGACTGCAGATGCCTTGAGTAAAGTGGCAAGTGCTGTAAGATTTCCAATCTATACAGATAAATACACAACTGACTTAGGGAAGATATCCTACGCAAGGGTACTAGTGAAAGTGGATATAACAAAACCATTGGTGGAGACAGTTGAAATCATAACTCCTACGAGTGTGAAACAACAAGAAATTGTGTATGAATGGAAGCCAAAGTTCTGTATTGAATGTTTACACTTTGGACATGAACTGATTGAATGCTGGAAATTGAATAAGAAGGAGGAGAATGAAGAATTCCAACTGCCTAGAAGAAGAAATAGAGGCAGAAGAAAGAGGATCATTCAAGAGTGGAAACCAAAGGAACAACAAGGAAAGGAAGAGAAGAATGAAGTATCAGGTGAAATACATAAACCTATAGAAGATGATAAGGTGAAACATCAAAGTGTCACAATTCAAAGAGGAAAAATGGTTCTGAATACAGGGGAATATGAAGAACAAAACAGCTCCCTAAGCAACCATGGCAGAAGTGTAGGTCCAAATAGATTCACAGTGCTGAATAAGATGGGACACACAGATGAACAGGGAGGAGGCATGGATCATGATCCTACAAAACACCCTCCATGATCATAAGAACATGGAATATAAGAGGGCTAAATAAGCCCTATAAGCAAAAAGCGTTGAAAATCTTTTTGCATAAGAATAAGATTGATATCCTAGGATGTCTGGAAACCAGAGTTGAAGAAAAAAATTCAAAAACAATACTATATAGAATAGCAAAGGATTAGGGATGTTGCTGCAATTATGCTAAAGCTGAAAATGGCAGAATATGGTTGATATGGAAGTTAAACTTATCAGTGGATATGATGCAAGTTCATGAACAATGTATTCACTGTAGAGTGACTGATACAATAAATGGGAACCAGATTATGCTGTCAGTGGTGTATTCTAGAAACAAGATTCAGGAGAGAACAAACTTATGGGAAGAACTGAAAAGAATGGGAGGACTGACTCAACTTCCATGGATCATAAGTAGTGACTTTAATAGTGTTCTGAGTACTGATGATAGATTGGGGCAGCCAGTTACTATGAATGAGATAAAGGAGTTTAAGGAGTGCATCGATGCTATACAGTTAACCCCTTTGAAGACAAAAAGATTTTTTTATACTTGGTGCAATAAACAACAAGCAGCTGATAGGGTATACATCAGAATAGATTGGGCTCTTGGTAACTTTGTCTGGATCAGAGAATATGGACATGTGGAAGCTGTTTGTTTGGAACCTGGAGTATTGGATCACTCTCCTATAGTGATTCAAATATGGTAAAGGAAGAACATATACCATAAACCATTTAAGATATATACGGTGACAATGGAACACAGAGACTTCAAACCTATGGTAGAGGATATATGGAGGCAGAAGATGGAATGGGGGAAAGTATATGGAAAAAACTGCAGAAGCTGAAATTGATGTCAAAATGATTGAATAAGGAGATGACAAGCTATGAGAGAAGAATGAATCAAACTAGACAGAAGCTAGAACATGTGCAAAATAGTCTGAAGATCAGTCCCTTAAACCAAGAACTGATTGAGGAAGAAAAATCAACATTACAGGAATTAGAGAAGTGGAGCATAATAGAGGAAAGAATCTTGAGGCAGAAGTCAAGAGTGAATTGAATAGACTTTGGAGATTCAAACTCCAAGTATTTCTATGCTCAGCTGAAGATGAGAACAAGCAGGAACTCAATAACTTCTGTCTACAATGCAGGAGGAATTAGAGTTACAGAACCTCAAGAAGTAGAAAAGGAATTTGTTACATTCTTTAAGCAACTCATGGGGACAGATACTGGGATTAAGCCATGTCCAAATTCAAAAGTCATCAAAGAAGGAGAATGCCTATCAATGCAGCAACAACTAGAGTTAATACAGGAAGTAACACATGAAGAAATAGATGAAGCAGTGAAAGACATGCCAAATGACAAAGCACTAGGAGTTGATGGATTTCCAGTTGAGTTTTTTAAAATGCATTGGCATGAAGTCAGACAAGAGGTATATGAAGCAGTGGAATTCTTTTTCAAGACATGCAAGATGAAGAAAGCTTGGAATTGCATAGCCATAACATTGATTCCCAAAGGACCAGCCCCTACTACAGTGAAAGACTATATACCAATAGCCTGCTGCACTACTTTTTACAAAGTTATTGCAAAAATTCTGACCAGAAGGATAAAGAAGGTAATAGACAGCATAATTGGGAAAGAACAATCAGCTTTCATAGAGGGGAGAAACATTGTGGATAATATTTTGTTTAGTCATGAATTGTTTAATGGCTGCAACAGAAAAGGAGTATCACCAAGATGTATTCTCAAGGTTGATTTAAAGAAAAGCATATGCTCACTTGATTGGCAATTCTTAAGACAGATGCTCACAGAACTTGGTTTTCCTCAAAAGTGCATTGGATGGATTATGGAGTGTGTGACAACAATGTTGTACTCATTAACACTTAATGGAGGACTCACAAAACCTTTTCCTACTAAGAGAGGTATTAGGCAAGGAGATTCTATGTCTCCTTACCTATTTGTGATTGCTATGGAGTACTTGCAGAGGGAGATGAATGCAGAAAGAGTTCAAGTTTCATCCAAAATGCAAGAAGCTGGGAGTAACACACATATGTTTTGCTGACGATTTGTTAATGTTTTTCAGGGGTGACAAACGATCAATTAATGCATTGAAGAACACTTTTGATAAATTTTCAAAGGCATCAGGACTACAAGAAAGTGCAGAGAACAGTTCACTATATATGGCTGGGGTAACTCAGCAATTCCAAGAAGAGATGATTCAATTTAGTGGATATGTAAAAGGGCAGTGTGCCTTTTAAATATCTGGGAGTCCCATTGTCTACAAGGAATTTGAATATACATCAATGTATGCCTTTGGTCGAGAAAATCATAGACATGGTAAGGAGCTGGTCAGCTAGAATGTTATCATATTCTGGAAGGGTGCAGCTAATCAAATCAGTCCTATTTGGTGTACAAACATATTGGGCACAAATCTTCTTAATTCCAAAGAAGATCATGAAGATGATAGAGACTATTTACCGGACATTTCTATGGACTGGATCAAATGAATTCTCCAGGAAAGCTTTAATAGCATGGGACAGAATATGCCAACCTAAAGTAGCAGGTGGACTAAATGTGATCAATATGAAGATTTGGAACAAAGCAGCAGTGATGAAACACCTGTGGGAATTGACTAAAAATAAGGATGAACTATGGATTAGATGGGCTCATACATACTACATAAAGAGCAGAAGTACTGAAGATATACGCACACCTAAAGCTGCAGCATGGGTGGTGAGGAAGATCATTGAAACAAAAGAAGATGTACTGAAGATGAGGACAGATCAACATGACATTGCAACTATTCTGGGGAAGTTTGAGAGGCAAGGTAAATTCCAGATACATAAGGCATATGTACAACTGCAACCTCAATTCAGTAGGGTGGAATGGAAAAGTATACACTTGCACTCACAAATTCATCCAAGATTCAAGTTTCATCTGTGGTTGGCTATGAATCAAAGGTTAGAAACTATAGAAGGGCTTGCTAAATTTGGCATACAAGTGCAGACAGAGTGTGTATTCTGTGGGCAAGATGAGGAAATGTTTGAGCATCTTTATTTTGACTGTCAGTGTACAAACAAACTGTGGTAGAGGATTTTGAAATGGCTAGGACACACAAGACAGATAAAGGATTGGAAGCATGAATTGAACTGGATCAACAACATGGCAAAGAAGAAAGACTGTAAAGCAGAGATGACCACGACAACTTTTGCAATGGTTGTGTATTGCATATGGCGTGAAATAAATGCGATGAGATTCAACAAAGGAAGATACAATATTGATGGAATATGCAAGGAGATTGCAATGCATATACATATACAGGGAAGGAAGAAAATTAAATGGGGGCCAGGATTGAAACATGTAGATAATATGCGTTAGTATAAAATGTAGTATGCTTACTTAGTATAGGTATACTTGTAATTGAAATGAGAGATTAACGGTCAGTGTTAATCTAGTTTTGTAATGACTTTTTTGATGGAATAAAAGTAAATTTTCGTCAAAAATAAAAAATGCGGGACAAAGCTTAGTCCCATGCAAGATGAAGGTAGAGATTATCCTTATGCAAGATGGAAGGCAGATATTAGCCGTATGCAAGATGGAAGGCAAATATTAGCCGTATGCAAAAGAATAAATAGCAGATGATAGTAGAATTTCTTAGCTGGTAGCAGATTGCGGTATTGCGATTGTTGCGAGGATTATGATTACGGAGCATGTTATCCTTGGTGTTGATAGCAAATGTCGGAAAGTGCGATGGTTTCGAGGATTTTGATTCCGAAGCATGTTTGTCTCTTTGTTCCTGCATCCAAAGAAAGATCGTGAGTTCTGTAGACGAGGGAGGTTGGTTCGTATCCTCGCTAGATCTACCTAATTCATTCTGCTCAGTCTGATGATCCTGTTTGAATCATCGGGGTAGCGTTTGCTAATCAAATTAATATTTTGAAAACAAGCATGCATGATTTTGTAAAGGCATAATATATAAAATATATTTCAAGAAATTTAAATGAACCGACGACTGTGACACAGTTCAAGACATTGCAACCTCTCATGCTACGAAATTTTGAGGGTCCTCCTCAAAATTCTGCCTCAGTTTGATGGGTTGACGACTCTGACTGCTGTGCATGCTGCGGTTGGCTGAACTTGGGTCCTCAAAATTCTGCCCTAGTTTCCAATTGCGGGGGGAAATGAAATTTTTATTGAATTATGACCGAACCCATAGGGCTGCCTACGTATCAACTCTTAAACGAGAATCAGGTCAGGCATAGTTCAATTTACATCATTTGAGGAATAACATAAAGAATTACACATAGTGTCGTTTAACTGCATCTGAATTGATTGGCTTTGGCCAGACTTCTCCGTCCATTTTTGCGAGTATGAGAGCTCCTCCTGTCAATACTCGGTGAACCATATACGGACCTTGACAGTTGGGAGAGAATTTCCCTTTGGCTTCATCTTGATGCGGAAAGATCTTCTTTAACACCACCTGCCCCAGTGTGAACTATCTTGGCTTGACTCTTTTGTTGAAAGCTTTGGACATTCTATTCTGATAAAGTTGACAGTGACATACTGCGTTCATCCTTTTCCCATCTATGAGGGTTAGCTGCTCATAATGACTCTTTATCCATTTTGCATCGCTGAGCTCATCTTCTTTTATGATTCTTAAGGAAGGAATCTCCACTTCGGCATGAATAACAACTTCTGTACGATAAATCAGCAAGTAAGGAGTTGCCCCAGTGGATGTACGGACCGTGGTGCGGTATCCCAGTAAGGCAAATGATAACTTCTCGTGCCACTGATTGTGCTTTTCTATCATATTTCTCAATATCTTCTTGATGTTCTTGTTGGCGACTTCTACAGCTCCGTTCATCTGAGGTCTATAAGCTGTGGAATTCTTGTGCTTGATTTTGAAAGGCTCACACATGGCTTTCATTAGGCCACTGTTGAGATTGGAGCCGTTGTTGGTGATGATTGACTCTGGAACTCTGAATTGACAAACAATACGGTCGCGGACAAAGTCTGCCATGACTTTCTTAGTCACTGCTTTGTAGGATGCTGCTTCGACCCATTTAGTGAAGTAATCAATTTCTACCAAGATGAACCTATGTCCATTTGAAGGAGTAGGCTCGATTGGTCAAATGACGTCCATTCCCCAGTCGGCGAACGACCAAGGTGAGTTTGTTGCATTGAACTTATTTGGGGTACCTTTATCATGTATGCATGTACCTAACATCGGTAGCATTTCTGGACATACTGGATGTAGTCTGTTTCCATGGTCATCAAGAAATAACCGGCTCTGAGTATCTTCTGGCCAAGACAAAACCATTCATATGTGGGCCACAGGTCCCACCGTGTATCTCTTCAAGTAGTTTGGAGGCTTCCTTTGCATCAACACATCTCAATAATCCCAAATCAGGAGTTCTCCTGTACAGGATTCCTCCACTGTGAAAGAAACTGTTGGACAATCACCGAAGCGTGCGTTTCTGAGTATGATTTGCAAGCTCTGGGTACTCTCCCTTTGCTAGGTATTCTTTAATGTCGTGGAACCATGGTTTGCTGTCTGCTTCCTCTTCAACATGGGCACAATATTCCGGTTGGCTATGGATCTTTACTGGAATAGGGTCAATGATGTTCTTATCTGGATGTTGTATCATGGATGATAGAGTGGCCAATGCATCGGCAAACTCGTTCTGATCTCTAGTAACGTGCCGAAATTCCGTCTTCGTGAACCTCTTCCTCAATTCCTATACATGGTGCAGATATAGCGGTATCTTGGAATTCTTAGTAGCCCATTCTCCTTGTACTTGGTGTATTAGCAAATCTGAGTCACCAATTACTAGCAGTTCCTGAATAGTCATATCAATGGCCATGTTGAGCCCTAAGATGCAGGCTTTATACTCTGCCATATTGTTGGTGCAGGGAAATCTGAGTTTAGCAGATACCGGATATTGTTGACCAGTTTCCGATACCAGGACAGCTCCAATGCCGACTCCTTTGAAATTCGACGCTCCATCGAAGAACATTCTCCAACCATCATAGGATTCTGCAATGTCTCCTCCTATCACTGACACTTCTTCATCGGGAAAATACGTTTTCAAGGGTTCGTATTCTCCATACACGGCGTTCTCAACAAGATGGTCTGCCAACGCTTGTCCCTTGACAACTTTCTGAGTCACATAGACAATGTCAAACTCACTCAGCAGGATTTGCCACTTGGCCAGCTTGCCAGTGGGCATGGGCTTCTGAAAGATGTACTTCAAGGGATCCATACTTGATATGAGATGTGGTGTGTAGGCAAAAAATTAATGCCTCAGCTTCTGTGCTACATAGGTTAGAGCACAACATGTACGTTCCAGTAGAGAATGTCGTGCCTCGTATGGAGTGAAATTCTTACTCAGATAATATATAGCCTGCTCTTTTCTCCCTGCCTCATCGTGTTGCCCCAGAACGCAGCCGAAGGCTCCATCTAATACTTCGAGGTATAGTAGCAAGAGTCTACCTGGCTCTAGCGGTACCAAGACTGGTGGTGTTGACAAGTACTCCTTAATTCTGTCGAATGACTTTTGACAATCCTCGGTCCATTTGGTTGCAGCATCTTTCTTCAGCATCTTGAAGATCAGTTCACATGTGATTGTGGATTGGTCTATGAATCGGCTGATGTAGTTGAGACGTCGCAGGAAACTCATCACATATTTCTTGTTCTTTGGCGACAGTAATTCTTGGATGTCTTTGACCTTTGAGGGATCCAATTCTATTCCTCGGCGGCTGACGATGAACCCAAGCAATTTTCCAGCAGGAACCCCGAAGGCACACTTCGCGGGGTTTAGTTTCAGATTATATTTCCAAAACCTATTGAAGAACTTCCTCGGATCTTCTATATGGTCGGTGGCTTTCTTGGACTTGATGATAACGTCGTCCATATATACCTCGATCTCTTTATGTATCATGTCATGGAAGATGGTGGTCATAACTCTCATGTAAGTGGCCCCAGCATTTTTTAGATCGAAGGGCATCATTTGTAGCCGTATAATCCCCACTGCGTAATGAAAGCCATTTTCTTAGCATCTTCCTTATCCATCCAAATCTGGTGGTAACCGGCGAAACAATCCACGAACAATTGATGTTCATGCTTGGCGCAATTGTCTCAGGATGTGTATGTTTGGAAGAGAGAAATCATCCTTTGGACTGGCCCGATTGAGATCCTGGTAGTCGACACAAACCCTGACCTTTCCATCTTTCTTAGGAACTAGCACGATGTTGGCTAACCACATCGGATATTCAACCACCGTGAGGACCTTGGCGGTTGAATTGCTTGGTAACTTCTTCCTTGATCTTCAAACTCATGTCAGGCTTGAATTTTCTAAGCTTCTGTTTTAACGGCGGGCACATTGGATTGGTTTGATATTTGTGAGCCACAATGAATGTACTCATACCAGTCATGTCATCGTACGACCATGCAAATATGTCCTCATACTTCTTCAAGAACTATGTGTATTCCTCTTTCTCTGACGGTGATAAATGGATACTGATACGAGTTTCTTTGACCTTCTCTGAATCTCCCAGCTTGACGACCTCAGTTTCGTCCAGATTGGACTTAGGTTTGTTCTCAAAATCCTCGACGTCTCTGATAATTTCATCGGGTATATTATCCTCTTCTTCTGAATCAAATCCTTTTGTTGCGTTGTCTTGTTGCATGTCACAATCAATGGTTCATCAAGACAAGTAATAGTAATGTTGTATAGATAAAAGTAATGAGAGAAAATGATAATAAATATTGATTCATAAAACATAAAAATGTTTTGATAATTTAAACAAATATTTTAGAACATTGGAGATATTAGTCCAAAAACAGAAATGCGAAAGGGAAATCATTTAAAAATAGACAATGTTTGTTCACCCTTGCTACCCCAGGACTCGTCGGGCCCTGGCTGTTCTAATAGTCCAGTTCTTCAGGAATGATCCTTTGCTCACGGCTTGTACGGAAGGGCCTTCCTCCTCCTCCTCCTCCTCAATGACGCAACAGTCCATATCATCATCTTCAAAGAATAGATTTTTCAGGGCTGCCAGTTCTTCTTCTTCCTCTGACCCCCATATGATATCGTCCTGTTGAAAGGTCTGCTCCGGATGTAGTATAGGCTTTTCCAGTGGGTAATAAGGACCGCTCCATGGTGGCGACCAGTTCTTGTATTCTTGCCATGTGTACTTGTATCCCAACCCAAAAGTGGTGACATGGCTCTTGAGCTGTATTGGCTTGGAGATCCCTTGAAGATTCTTGCCGAGTCCTCTGCCAGGCTCGTACCCAGTCCAGTTCAGTATGCTTTTGATCTTACTGTCCCACCACTTGTCTTTGTCTATTGAGTTGACCCGCTCGATATGGTGGTAGGTTTCTCCACCCAGCCTTCTTCTACCTTCCACCACTGGGATGGTCTGGCGACTACAGATAGGATTGCTTCCATCTCCATGGATGATCACTTCCTGGTGGTTCCATTCAAATTTCACTGCTTGATGTAACGTTGATGCCACAGCCCCAGCGGCGTGTATCCACGGCTATCCCAATAACAGGTTGTAGGACGCCGATATGTCTATCACCTGAAATTAACCTCGAACCATATGGGTCCCATCTGTAGACAAAGGCTGATTTCACCAATGGTAGACCTTTGAGAACCCTCATAAGCTTTTACATTCATAGACCCTTCTCTTATCTCGTACAATCCCTTGCCCAATTTCTCGAGTGTCGTCAGCGGACAGATGTTGAGGCTGGATCCCCCGTCAATCAGAATCCTGGTGATGAAGTAGTCCTCACATTGCACAGTGATGTGCAGTGCTTTGTTGTGACTAAACCCTTCAGGAGGCAACTCGTCCTCGTGGAAAGTGATCTTATGACTCTCCAGCACTTGACCTACCATATTGGCCATTTCCCCAGTAGTGATGTTATTTGGCACATATTCTTCGTTCAATACTTTCATCAAAGCATTCATGTGCGTCTTTGAATTCTGCAGCAATGACAGAATGGATATCTGAGCTGGGGTTTTGTTCAACTGATCGATGAATGGTATTATTCGACTTGCACCTTCCTCCAAAGATCATATGGGCCTATCTCAATAATGGGTGGTCTATTAGAAGCATGTTTGTTGGATTTTGCCAAGTGTTCAGGTGTATAGACCCTGCCGGTCCTTGTCATCCCTTGTGCAGCAACAACTTCCTCTATCTTGACTTTATCTTTCCTCCTTGCCTCAGCTACATAGTCCCAAGGTACAACGTTGGTGTAGAAAGGCGGCGTGGTTGACACCGTCACTATGATTGGTGCAACTACTTTCACTTCAAACGGAACAGGTGCCTTAGCAGGTGGCATAACTTCAACCTCGAATGGCACAGGTGCATCTGCAGGTGGTGCTGCTTCAAACTTGAATGGGACTAACGCAGTTACCTCAACATCTCTAGATGGCTGGATCTGGACTATGATAGGATTAAGAGTGACTGCAGGCTTCTTTGGGTCATCACCTTCTATGATCAACCCGATCGACCCCTCTAGATCTCCAATCTTCTTGTATCTCAATCATGTTGATGCCTCCACCCCTATGGTCTGGGAGTGGATTGTTGCGGATGTTGGGAGTAGATTCCTTTGCTTGGATGACCTTGTTATCGATCAGGGGCTGGATCTTATCATTCAATGAGCGGTATTCATCAATTGTATGCCCCTTAATGCCGGAAAGGTATGCACAAGTCTTATTTTGATTAACCCATTGAGAGGGATTCTAAGAGGTTACACCAAGGATGAGAGTGACATAACCAACAACTTTTAACCTTTCATTCAACTGGTCGATAGGTTCAGCAATGGCAGTGTATTATTTGAGCGGTTTGCGGTCAAAATTAGGTCGAGGTCTCGGGAAATTTTGGCGAGGAGGGGGTGAATGGAAGTGAGATGGTTGAGAGTTGTAAGTATGATAAACGGGAGCTGGCTGGGAATACCTGGGAGAAGTAGGCTGATAAGTAGGTGGTGGAGATGGCTGATATGTTGGTGGAGGTGCTGACTGGTATGTAGGCGGGGGTGCTTGGTAGGTGAGTGGAGAGATTCGATAGGTCACTGGGGATTTAGGCCCCTGTTCAACCACTACGGCCCCCAGATCTTTCTTTTTGGATATGCCGCCAGATTGCAGGTCCTTGTTCGTAGCTTGTAGTGCTTCGAAATTGGTAACCATTTTGCTTTGAATCCCTTCTTCAATTATCTCACCTAACTTGATGATGTCAGAGAATTTGTGGCTTTCAATCACCATCAGCCGCTCATAATACTGCGGGTCTTTTGCTCGGACAAAGAATTTGTTCATTTGTTCTTCGTCTAGGGCAGGCCTAACCTTAGCTGCTTCAGATCTCCAGCGTGTAGCATACTCGCGAAAAGTTTCTGTGGGCTTATTCTTAAGATTCTGAATATAGAATACATCTGGTGCATTCTCAATATTGAACCTGAACCGGTCCATGAAGTCTGATGCCATGTTCACCCAATTTGATAACTTTTTAGGGTCTTGGCTGATGTACCAAGACAGAGCATCTCCTGTTAGGCTCCTCATAAACAGCTTCATGCGAATCTTCTCATCTCTTCCCACTCCAACCAATTTATCACAACAGGTCCTTAGATGGACCCTAGGATCACCTGTGCTATCAAACATCTTGAACATAGGAGGTTTGTAACCCTCTGGTAGTTCAACGTCGGGTTATATGCAAAGATCTTCATAGTTCAACCCCTCTACTCCCTTGCTTCCTTCAACACCTTGAACTCGGCTAGTCAGCTTCTTATGTTCCTCAGCTAGATTCTTGATAAGTATATCCTTCTCACATGATTCAGGTGTGTATGAGATGGGTTGGGTAGAGTATGGCAGAGTCTCCATATAGATGGGGTTGTTGTGATGGCCTAGCGCCTGGGTATAGAGGTGGTCATTTGTAGAGTTTTGTGGTTCGGGGAAGATTAGTGGGGTGTTTCTCGGAGTGTGACAAGCATTGTATTATGGTGGAATAGTTGGATTTTTTGGTGGAGTTATGTGGTGATGAGTTGTGGGAGGATTTTATTTGTTTGGAGTATTCTGAGGTATAGGATTTTGGCTGTTTGGATGGTTGATATCTGGGACACTGAGTGAGACGAATAAATTTACCAAATTCCGAACATGCTTAAGCTCCCCTTGGAGCTTTAACAACCTTTGCTCGAGTTGTGTCATAGCCTTGTTCTGAACCTGAGTTCCTTGACTGTCAGTAGCTTCCGTTCGTTCAACTGGCGTTGTGTTTCCTTTCCTGATATCTTCCATTTTTCCTTTGCCTTTTCTTTTTCCCTTAGGTGTACTAGGAGGAGGAGAAGGTGGAGGGCCCCTGGATCTTGTGTGGTATGATGATGATGCCAGAATGCACGAACCAACCTTTGGGGAGGGGAATAATCAAAATAAAGAAAACAAAAACAAAAGGCAGCCGAGTTAGTGAGGATTATGAGAAGATATTGCAGTATTTAAACACATAGTGCAGGAATATAAAGCGTGTCCTAATTTGGGAGCCTCGTTGTGCCCGAGGTAGGCCTAGCGAAAAATTGATTTGGAGAACTTGGATGCCAAAATGCCTCATTTCATTAATGTAAAAATAGACGAATCCAAAACGACACTAAAATAATAATCAGGAGATAAAGTCACTAATGGCTATTGGCCTTATTATATTGATAAAAGCAAAAAGGAAATCCTATCCTACTTGGTCCCAGAAGGACCTTCCCCAGATTCGACATCCTTGATCCCATAGAACAGGTTCCCTAACTCACGCAGTTCCAGCAGTAGGTATGCTCTGGCAAGATGCCCTCCTTTATTCCCATCAGCTTTCTGATTGTCTTTAAACCTCTTGATGATCTTACCTTCCAGCTCGACTATGCCTCGCTCTAAGTATTCCAGCTTTCTGTTTGAACGGATGGCCATGTCTTTCCATTCTTCGATCAACCTTTTTTCCGTTTCGTGTATCTCAAGGTGCTCGTTCTCAAACTCATGGATTCTATTGTGCAACCGATTATACTTGACCTGATCTTCGGGACTCTCGTCTATGATTTTGTGGCCTTCGCCGATCCTTGGCCTGATTAACCAATCCAAGTCGTATTCTAACCACCCTGGGTAAAAAGGTGCACACCCTGGGTGGTACCTGTCTGGTTTAATCGTGTTCTTTTCCATTATGATCTTATAGTGCCACATGTATTAGGCTCGCCAGTTGTGGGGAACATCATCATCTTGGAAGTCAGCTCGGAAATGACCCATCTTGTCGACCTTTGGAACAACTTGCTTTTTACCTGCTTTTCTCATGACTCGGAGAGGAACGTAAGGATATATTCCTCTTAGCCCGATTAACACTAAGTGCGGTGCCTCCCTAGACCTGACAATGAATTGGAAACCACTCGAACATCCACTGTACCTGCTCCTCAGTTAGGTTATCAAAGAACTCTACCCATTCCTTGGCAGTCTCTGGCTGAGCAAACTTGTCGGAAATATATGTCATCCGCTTGGAGTGATGTAAAGCGATGTGATCGTTCCAAGCCCTTCGCGGAAGTTCTTGGTGGTATTTACCCTTTTGGAGATGTTTTAAGAGCCATAGTTGTAGTAACAAATTGCAACCTCGAAGTGCTTAGCTCCTCTTTGACATCGTTTCAGAGCTCGGTAAATGTCTGCTATGATCATCGGGACAATGCTTAGATTTTGAATCCTTTCTTTCTTTGTTGGAAACACGATCAACCCCAGAAAGCAAGCAATGAATACAAATATCCTACGGTGAATATGTCCCAGAAATGTAATCGCGAATTCGTCGTGGTAGGTACGATATGATTTTCGGTGGCCGTACCTTTTATATAAGTACTCAAAGGGTATGTATGACTGTTTCAGACACTCAAACTCAACATTCTTCTTCAGACCCATCATTTTCAGAAAACCTTTGCCTGTGCGGTTCTCAGGCACCAATAACCTAGGGGTTTCCCAAACTAACCCTGCTAGTCCTCCTATCTCTTCTAGCAGTGCTGTCATCTCGATATTCCCAAAATGGAAGACGTCTCTTTCGCTATCCCAAAATAAAGTGGCAGCCTCGATCAATATGTTGTTGGGTTGGATGTCTAGGGACTTCGTGTCTCATATTTCTGCAATACAAAGTGGTTAGGCCCTTACCCCTACCAGACTCGACTATTTATACATTTATGATTAGCATACAAGCATTTAGTTCTCCAAATAAATACATAGAACGTGATTATGTCCGATAGGATTATGGAAACCCCGGTGGACTTTGGACAAGGCTATATTAAAGGATTATTGTGCGGACAACACATTAACCCAACTAGGTTTGACCATGATGCATATACAGTATAATAGAGTAAGTTTTATATGGGGTTTTAGACTGGTACCCTTGAGCAGACAACTCATGGGGGAAGGCACGGAACAATCGACTGCACCACTGATCGACTGGTTTTACCGCAAATAAACCTTTCCGAATTTAAGGGCGATAAAATAGGAACAGCGCAACCACTCATCAGGCATTGCTGTAGGATTTGTATTGGCACGAGTGGAATATGATGTTGATCATGATCATGCAATAAATAAGCAATAAAACATGTAGTCATGTATTTGCACGTTGTGAAAGAAGTAAATACAATAGTTGTAATTTAAAAGTGATTACAAAGGAAAACAAGGAAAACATGTCAGTTTGCTTTTGAGAAAGATTAAATACTTGAAAGAGATAAACAATTAATTGCAAATAAAGGGGAAAGGGAAATGGTGCAAAGTAAAGGTACAAATTCACAGGGTAGTTTGAAATGGCAAAAGCCTAAAATCCCCAGTAGATTCGCCATGCTTTCGCGCCCCCTTTTTCCTATCCTTTCGGATTGGTCAGGGTATTTGACATTATTGGGACAACTCGTTTCCTTTTGGGAAAGGGTTATGTAAGGAATTTGAAGAGTCGTCACTTAAAGAATTAAGGTGCGTTAGGGCACCTACTAAGCGTCATTATAACACATATTTGAATAACCAGAGATTGGGTAAGGTCTTGAAATTACTTCATAGGAAAGGTGTTAGGCACCCTCAAAGTCCACAATTGTGGTTCCCGGCGAAACAAGCTTTGTGAATTCAAACAAGTAGCAAATAAGCAAGTAAAGCATAAATAAATAAAGGGTTTTGAAAAGATTCGCAGTCTAAGCACACATGTGAAGTAAGTTTTGGAAAAGATTTGAAGTCTAAAACACATATATAAGGTTTTGAAAGATTTACAGTCTAAGCACACATGTGTGAGGTTTTTGAAAGATTTGCAATATAAGCACACATGTGTAAGGATAGAGGAGTCCTAGGTTGTTTATCCTATAGGATCACATCAATACAATGCCCGGTAATCACTCCTCAGAAAGGGGCTACACGTGGCATTAGCACACTAGTCATCATATCCATATATACCCTTTCCCACCCCTTAACACTTATTAAAGTGAGTGTTATTTATCGATCTCTATGCGTACTGTTACCCGTCCCTTATTAATGGTCCTGGAGGAAATTAGGATCTCTACCTATAGGCAGTTCTAGACAGGCCCCTAAGGTTAAAAGGAGAAAATACTAAGTGACATGCAAGAACAAATAGGACTTTAGAAAATAAAGGCACAGAAGAAGCAATTAGAGGCTCAGATTTACCTCCACATATAATGCACATAAACAGCACGACTCAAACACAAGCAAGGGCAGTATTATTAAGTAGGATCCTAAGACATGATGTCTAAGTGAATATCAAAGCACAGAAGATATGCAGTTTTATTTTATGAACTTAGAAGCAGGGGCCCTAATCAGTTTGCCTACTAATTTTTAAGTCTGTTAACCATTAAGCAGTAAACAAAAAGGTACAGTCTCCAGTTTTATAAAAATTTGGTTACCTAAGGCTTAGGCGTGGGGTACTGCACAATTGTTACCAGAACTACCTTTTCAAGGTTAGGCGGGATACTTACTGGGTACGCGTCATTTTCGTACTCATACTACATTTGCTTTACATTTTGATGTACAACTACATGTATGGATAGTAGCCTTGTGGCCGCAGCAACGTGGTGATACGGGGACTTAGGTGAGCTGGATCTTATGAGACGATCCGCAGCCAGCAGAGTCTCCTTCCAAGTACTTTTATCTTCCTTTATGTCCAAATTTATATTCCGGACAATTGTATTTTAGTTTACATCCTAGTAAAAGTTCATGCACTTGTGACACTGGGTTCTTGGATGATTATGGGATGTTTAGTATTGAAATTTTAAGACATTAATATTATTCCTTAAAGTTCGTTTGTTACTAGTTAAATTGAAGGAAATTTATGTTTTCAGAAGTACTAAAATGAGAATTTAACGTATTATTTAGTGTTGGCATGCCTGACAGTGGTTTCTGACGCCATCACGACCTTTAATAGGTTTTTGGGTCGTGACAGTCATTCCGGTGGATTCAGCGGTGTCTCATCTGGAGGCGGGGTACTTATGGTAGAGGCCATCCTCTCAGGACATTTCATTCAGCACTCCAGGCATCCCACGGCGCTCCTGGTGGTCGTGGCCCTTATATGCCTTATTCTGATAAGCTAGCCTACAGTGCACCACCAGCTCCTATCAGTGCACCTCCTCTTCAGAGTTTTCAGGGTGATTATTCAGGTCGACCAGGTCAGTTTTCCGGCCAGCATTCTCAGCAGCCGAGGTCATGTTATACTTGTGGTCATCCGAGGCACATTGCTAGATATTGCCCTCGTGCGTCGAGTAGTTCACAGCACCAAACTTCTCGTGCCATGGTTTTGGCACCAGCTGCTACACCCCCTACCCAGCTAGCCAGAGGTATGGGCCAAGTAGCCAGAGGTAGGGGCCAGATTGTTAGAGGTGGAGGTTAGGCCGCTAGAGGTGGAGGCTCGCCAGTTAGAGGTCGTCCCAGAGACATAGTTCAGAGTGGTGGGGCCCATCCCCGATGTTATGCCTTTCCAGCCAGACCTGAGGGTAAGTCATCTGATGCTGTTATCACAGGTATTGTTTTAGTTTGCAGTAGAGATGTTTCATTTCTATGTGTCATCTTATTTTACTTCATATTTGGTTGTGCTCTGTGATTATTTGAGTGCTCATGTCTATGTGTCCACTCCGTTGGGGGATGCTATTGTTGTAGATCGTGTATATCGTTCGTGTGTGGTCACTATTGGGAGTTCTGAGACTAGTGTAGACTTTCTGCTCCTTGATATGACTGATTGTGATGTTATATTGGGCATGGATTGCCTTGATTAGATTGGAGAGGGACTCCTGGCCATTCCTCTAGTAGGGTTATCTCTTATATGAAGGTTCGGCGTATGGTCGAGAAAGGGTGTTTGGCCTATTTGGCTTATGTTCGTGATTCTAGTGGTGGTTCCCTATATGGATTCTGTGCCTATTGTTTGTGAGTTTCCTGAAGTATTTCATGAAGACCTGCCAAGGATGCCACCCGACAGGGATATTGACTTTTGTATTGATTTGGCTCCGATCAGTCAGCCCATTTTTATTCCGCCATATCAGATGGCCCACCAGAGTTGAAAGAATTGAAGGAACAGATGCACGATTTTCTTGATAAGGGATTTATTAGACCTAGTGTCTTGCCCTGGGGTGCGCCGATTTTGTTCGTGAAGAAGAAGGATGGGTCTATGAGGATGTGTGTAGATTATCGGCAGTTGAACAAAGTCACTATCAAGAACAAGTATTCGTTGATGAGGATTAATGACTTATTTGATCAGCTTCAGGGCGCCAAAGTGTTTTCGAAGATAGATTTGAGATCTGGCTACCATCAGTTGAGGATTAGGGCATCCGATGTCCCTAAGATAGCTTTATGGACGCGGTATGGGCACTATGAGTTTCTGGTGATGTACTCTGGGTTGACCAATGCCTCCATAGCATTTATGGACTAAATGAACCGAGTGTTCAAGCCTTATCTAAATTCTTTTGTGATTGTGTTTATTGATGACATCTTGATATACTCCCGTAGTCGAGAGGAGCATGAGCAGCACCTCAAGATAGTGCTCCAGACCATGAGGGACAGTCAGTTGTATGCTAAATTTTTGAAGTGCGAGTTTTGGTTGGATTCAGTCGCTTTCTTGGGTCACGTTGTATCAGCAAATGGTATTTAGGTAAATCCTAAGAAGATCGTGGCAGTCATGAAATTGGTTAGACCCACTTCAACCACGGAGATCATAAGTTTCTTAGGTATGTCGGGTTATTACTGTCGATTTGTGGAGGGGTTTTCATCTATAGCAGCCCCGTTGAACAGGTTGACCCAGAAGGGGGTCCCATTGAGATGGTCGGACGAGTGTGAGGCGAGCTTCCAGAAGCTCAAGACAACTTTGACTACAACGCTGGTGTTGGTGTTACCATCGGGTTCAACATCTTACATGGTGTATTGCGATGCCTCCCGTGTTGGGCTCGGAGCGGTATTGATGCAGGAGGGTAGGGTGATTGCAAATGCGTCTCGACACTTGAAGGTTCATGAGAAGAATTAACCTGTTCATGATTTATAGCTAGCAGCCATTGTTCACGCATTGAAGATTTGAAGGCACTATCTTTATGGCGTGTCTTGTGAGGTTTTCACGGATCATCGCAACCTTCAGTATTTGTTCAAGCAAAAGGATCTCAATTTGAGGAA
Source organism: Nicotiana paniculata (assembly GCA_005239505.1). Classification (NCBI taxonomy): domain Eukaryota; kingdom Viridiplantae; phylum Streptophyta; class Magnoliopsida; order Solanales; family Solanaceae; genus Nicotiana; species Nicotiana paniculata. Next base: position 72,033 of record ML351304.1, on the reverse strand, counting down.
AATGAAGTGGTTAGAGCTATTGAAAGACTATGATATCACCATATTGTATCATCCGGGAAAGGCCAATGTGGTTGCCGACGCATTGAGTAGGAAGGCAGTGAGTATGGGAAGCCTTGTGTTCATTCCAATCGGTGAGAGACCTCTAGCTTCAGATGTTCAGACTTTGGCCAATCAGTTTGTGAGGTTAGATATTACGGAGCCCAGTCGTGTTCTAGCTTGCACAGTCACTCCGTCTTCCTTTTTTGAGCGTATCAGAGATCGACAGTATGATGACCCTTCACTTGTTGGTCCTTAGGGACATAGTTCGCATGGTTGTGCCAAGCAGGTTACCGTTGGGGATGACGGAGTTTTGAGGATACGAGGTCATGTGTTTATGCCTAATGTTGATGGGATGTGTGAGTTAATCCTTGAGGAGGCTCACAATTCTCGATATTCGTTCACCCGGGCACTGCAAAGATGTACCAGAACCTGCGGCAACATTATTGGTGTGAAGGATGAAAAAGGATATAGTTGCTTATGTGGCTCGGTGCTTGAATTTTCAGCAGGTAAAGTATGAGCATCAGAGACCCGGTGGTTTTCTTCTGCAAATGGAGATTCCTAAGTGGAAGTGGGAGCGTATCACTATGAACTTTGTTGTTGGACTCCCACAGACTCATCGGAAGTTCGACGCCATATGGGTCATTGTGGATAGGCTGACTAAGTCAGCGCACTTCATTCCTGTGGCAGTTACCTATTTTTCGGAGTGGTTGGCAGAGATTTATTTTTGGTAGATCGTCCGTCTTCACGGTGTTCCCGTGTTTATCATTTCTGATCGAGGTACACAGTTTACCTCGCAGTTTTGGAGGGTAGTACAACGTGAGTTGGGTACGCGGGTTGAGTTGAGCACAACGTTCCATCCTCAGACAGACGGACAGTCTGAGCATACTATTTAGATCTTGGAGGATATGCTCCGCGCTTGTGTTATATCCTTCGGAGGATCGTGGGATCAGTTCTTTCCCCTTGCAGAGTTCGCCTACAACAACAACTACCGGTCGAGCATTCAGATGGCTCCCTATGATGCATTATATGATAGATGGTGCAGGTCGCCAGTTGGGTGGTTTGAGCTGGGGGAGGCTCGATTGTTGGGTACATATTTAGTACAGAAGGCCTTGGACAAGATCATGATTATATAGGATCGACTTCGTACAGATCAGTCCAGGAAAAAGAGTTATGCCGACCGTAGAGTTTGTCATGTAGTATTCATGGTCTAGGAGAGAATATTGCTTTAGGTATCACCCATGAAGGGTGTCATGAGGTTTGGAAAGAAGGGCAAGTTAAGCCGTAGGTATATCAGGCATTTTGAGATTCTCGAGAGAGTGGGGGAGGTGGCTTATAGACTTGCGTCACCTGCGGGGTTATCAACAATTCCTCTAGTATATCATGTGTCCATGCTCCGGACGTATCATGGTGACCCATCCCACGTATTAGATTTCAGCTCTGTCCAGTTGGACAAAGATTTGACTTATGAGGAGGAACCGTTAGCTGTACTAGACCGGCAGGTTCGTCAGTTGAGGTCGAAGAGTTATCCTTCAGTTCGAGTTCAGTGGAGAGGTCAGCTTGTTGAGGCAGCTACTTGGAAGTCCGAGTCGGACATGCAGAGTAGATATTATCTACCCTCACTTGTTCGCCAGTTCAGGTACTTTTCTATGTTCGTTCGAGGACAAACGGTTATTTTAGAGGTGGAGATTGTGATGACCGAAAGGGTCCTCTTGTGTGTACTCTATACTGCACTCTTTAGCCTTAAAGTCACATTCATACCCTCCTTGATTTGCATGCGTAATCCAAGCATAATTCCGAAAAGCTGTTATGTGGAAAATTGAAGAAACAATTATTTTTGGCCTTTAAAAGTGATTTTAGTTGACTTCGGTAAACGTTTTGAGTAACCGGACCCGGACCCATGTTTCGATGGTCTCGGTGGGTCCGTAGTAAAATATGGGATCTGGGCGTATGCCTAAAATCGAATTCCGAGATCCCTAGCTCTAGAAATGAATTTTAAAGGTTGAAAATTAATGATTTTAAAGAATTTGCTTAATGTTTAATCGTGTTGGTATCTGGTTAGTATTTTTGTTCCGGAGCCCTGTACAAGTCCGTTATGATATTTATACCTTATATGTGAAATTTAGTGAGGAACGGAACTGATTTGACGTGATTCAAACCTTTGGTTGAGAAAATAGATATTTTAAAGTGTTCTTGAGAAAGTAATATGTTTTGGTGCTAAAATCGTAGTTCTAGATATTATTCGGACGGTAGCATGTTTTTATACTTGTGTGCATGCTTGGGTTGGAGCCCCGAGGGCTCGGGTGAGTTTCAGATAGGCTACGGGGTGATTTTACTTAGAAAAATCTGGTGTGTTGTTGTTTCTAGTGCACAGACATTTTGTGCATCGCGATCGTGAAGTGTATGCTGGGCTGGGGGTGGATTTATTCTACGCGAATGCGAGGCTTGGGTTGCGAACGCGGAGAATTGGGGGGTTTTTCTCTTCGCGAATGCGACCGGCTAGACGTGAACGCATAGTGTATTGGAGGAGGGCTGGGAATTCTTCGAGTTGTTCTACGCGAACGCGGGCCTAGGCTCGCGAACTAGAAGGTCAGGGGGGACAGACCTACGTGAACGTGTGCAACTCTTCGCAAACGCGAAGGCCTTTCTGGCCGTTGTGCATCGCGAAGACCTGTCCAGTGATTTTCAAAATGGAACAAAAATGGGACATCTTCCCAAATTTCATATTTCATCACTAGAACACGACCTAGGGCGATCTTTTAAGAGGGAATTCAACACTAAATCATAGGTTTGCATTTCTTAACTCGTTTCCTTCATTTTCCATTATCACTCATTGAGTTCCTAGTCCTAAATCTTGTTCTTTTAGGGAGAAATTAGGGATTTAGGGAGCATTGGGGATTTTGCAAATTTGGGAATTTAGACCTCGATTTGGGGTCGAATTTCGGAACTAATTACATATTCGGGCTCGGGGTATGGTTATACATATTTTGGTCCGATCCTCGAGTTTTGACCAAGCGGGTCCGAGGTCGATTTTTGACTTTTTGGGGGAAAAATATAGTTGTGTATTGAAATTTATTTCTTTAGCAATAATTAGTTTTATTAATCTAATTATAACTAGATACGAGTGAGTTGGAGGTGAATTCTATAGTAAGAGCAGTACTTGAGCAGCGAGAGGGCTGCAGATCGAGGTAAGTGTTATGTCTAACTTTGGCTTGAGGGATTAGGTATTATTTGACTATTTTCTATGTGTTTGGTTGTTGAGTACAATGTATAGGTGAGGTGACGAGCACCTATGTGTTGTTGTCGAGTCATAGCATGCGAGTGAGTCCTATTCTTGTAACTGTTTTACTTAGCTAATTGTTATGTTGGGCAACTCTTATCATGTTCTTACTGAAATTTTGTAATTATTGAGTGTTAGGTTCAAGGTTGAGATTGATATTGTCATATTAAATATTGAAGTAAGACTGATTTATGATATTTCTGCCTCTCTGTTGTTATTGATCTTTGTTTTGGTGAGGAAGAGTGTAAAGCACGAAGAGTGATGCCGTACCATATTTGTGAGTGAGTGATAATGAACGAAGGGTGATGCCGTGTTATATTATGAGAGAGTTAATCCACGAAAGGTGATGTCGTGTCATTCTATTGTTTCATATGGTGAGGTTGAGAGTAAAAGCACAAAATGCCGTGCATTTTTCTTTACTGTTTTTACTTGTTTACTCCGTTTAAGGCATATTGATTGATTTTGTCTTATCACCGTTTTCTCATTCCTTATATTGGGAACCCCACAGCATGTACCCTTCCTAATATTTACTGCTCTATTTCTCTTATTACTGTTGTTTCTACATGTATGAATACACTTGCATATGTTATTTGTGGGTGTTTTTTCCTAGCCTCGTCATTACTTCGTCGAGGTTAGGCTCGACACTTATTAGTACATGGGTACAATTGTACTGATGCTGCACTCTGCACTTTCTGTGCATATCTAGGTGTCGGCCCGAGTTGATTCTGAGATTGATGTTGACTTCTTTACTCAGAAGACCCAAGGTAGATCTACCGACATCCGTAGTCCTTGGAGTCCCCTCCCATCTGTCCATTTTACTGTTTTTCTTTGACTCATAAACTGTTCTATTTTTCCTTCAGCCAAATATTTGTAGATAAATCATAGTAGTCCGTGAGTTGTGACTCCAGATCATGGGTATATATATATATATATATATATATATATATATATATATATATATAGTGTTGTTAGGAATTTTCGTTTTCCTTATTAATTTATCATGTGTTGAATTGTAGTAATTCGCCGCAAGTTTTAAGATTTTTATATTGTGAACCTCTAATGTTGGCTTGCCTAGTAAGTGCAACGTTAGGCGCCATCAAGGTCCCGACGACTAAAACATTTTCTTTCGTACTGATATTTGTTAACTGATGAATCCGGAAACATACATAGAAGATAAAATTAATTGATAATCCAAGAAAAAGACTATCAAATTGTTGGACAATTAACTTTTTCTGATTACATATCTGGTTTAGTATATGAAAGAGGTCCAACAATAAACCGCCAACTAAAAAAAGTATTATTCTCCACATACTATTAATGTGAAAGTAACCATAATTAAAGAAAAGGTTATTGTATACTTATAACTAAAGACACAAATTTACAAGGACATAAGTAATCACTGGAAATATAAATACGGAGTTACTAATTACAGTAAATCAAAATAAAAATTAAAATATAATGAGTGAACTAAAGTAAGAATAACAATATCGCCAATATGTGAACATAAAAACTAAGAAAAAAAGGACGAAGAAGAAACATACCATATATACAATGCACATGTATGCTGACTCCTTAAAAGCAATGGTTGTGATTGTTACCGTTGTCTAGGTAAAAAGAATAGTTGTGACTGTTAATATTGGCTTGGCCACTCTTTATAGGAATAGATTTTTTCATAAATAGTTTTTTAAAATTATGTAAAAGGGTATTTTAGCAATACAACTTTTTAGTTTAGGCTTTCCACTTGTAATATAATATAGATAGATAATAATATAGATATATTGGTGTAACAATCCGACTGGTCGTTTTGAGCATTTGCACTTCGCTCGATAGTTTGAGGGCATGTGTAGCTCCGTGTGATGTATTATGACTTGCGTAAATCGTTGGTTTGATTTTCATGTTAATCAGAATCGATATGGAAGAATAAATTTTTATGATTGAAGATTTAAGTTGGAAGAGGTGATCAAGTTTGAATTTTGTTAATTTGACCCCGGTACGAAGTTTTGATGGTTCTGTTAGTTTTGGATGATGATTTTTGACTCGGGTGTATGCCCAGATTTGTATTTTGATATTTCTAGAAGAATTCAGCACTAATTGACGAAAATTAGAAATTTGAAGGATTGGAAAGTTCATAAGTTTGACCAAGATTTGACTTTGTAGATAATGGATTCAGATTGTGGTTCCAGGAATTTCAATAGCTTTGTTATGTCATTTGGGACTTGTGTGCAAAATTTTATTTCATTCCGAGTTGATTTGATATGTTTCGGCGCGAGTTTTGGAAGTTGAAACTTCTAAGTTCATTAATTTTGATTTGAGGTGTGATTCATCGATTCGATGTTGTTACGTATGATTTGTAGCCTTGAGTAGGACTGTATTATGTTATGGGACGTGTTACTATATTCAGACGAGGTCCCGAGGGGCCAGAGTGAGTTCCGGGCGAGGTTCAGACCATTTCTCATTCTTATTTGGTTGCTGGTAGCTGATGGTACTGGTGTTGTGCACTTGCGATTGAATTAGATGTGATGGTTGCAGAAGCAAAAGAGGAGTCATAGGAGCGGATGTGGAGCTGAAGAAGGGTTCCACAGATGCGAGAGTTGGGACGCACCTGCGGAAGCGCAGAAGTGGTGCGTTGAGTCGCATGGATGAGGAAGTTCGCAGGTGCGATGACAGTACCGCATCTGCGGTCGCGCATATGCAGAGTGTTATTTCGCAGCTACGCTGCCAACTAGTTTCTGGGGTTCTCGCAGAAGCGAGGTTGATACTGCACAGGCGGTGGTCGCATATGCGGAAATGTTGGGCAAAACTATATTTTTGAAGTCTTGGTTCTTATTTCACATTTTGGGATTTTAGAGCTCAGTTTGGGTGACTTTGGAGAGGAAATTCACCATGTGACTTGGGGTAAGCATTCTTGACTCACTAGTAATTATATTTCATGAATCTACTATCGTTTTTGGCATTTGGTCAATGATTTGAAAAGAGAAATTGGGGGTTTTAGCCTAAAGTTTCATAAAGTGAGTTTTTGAGTTTTGAACATCGATTCACAATCGGATTTTGGTGAAACTAGTATGGTTGGAATCGTATTTGAATGAGTAATCAAATTTATAAGTTTCGTCGAGTTACGAGGTGTAGGCCCAGGATCAACTTTTGGGATGATTTTGGACTTTTGATTAAAGATTGGATCTTTATTGAGTTTGTTTTCTTTGGCATTAATTGATGTATTTGAACTGCTTTTGGCTAGTTTCGAGCCATTCGGATATCGGTACGAGCGAGATGACATATGGAGCATCGCTTGGCTTGCTCGATATTGGATTTGACTTATTCGAGGTAAGTAACACTTCTAAACTTGGTGTTGAGGGTATGAAACCGCAAACTACATATTACGTGATGGATGTCGAGGTGTGTAACGACCCGACCGGTCATTTTGAGAGTTAGAATCCCGATCCCCTAATAACTGCTTTCCCCATATTTATTTCTGCTATTGAGACTTGCTGGGAGGATTGGTTGTGAGTTTCGGCATGTTTTGGGACACTTAGTCCCTAAATGAGAGCTTAAGTCTTAGGATTTGGACCGTAGTCAAAATTTTGTGAAGACCGTTGAGTGATTTTTGGCTTAGGAGCGCGTTCGGAATGTGTTTTGGAGGTCCGTAGCTCATTATAGTTGAATTGGCGAAAGTGGGATTTTTGGCAATTTCGACCGATAGTGAAAATTTTGATATCGAGCCCAGAATGGAATTCCAGAAGTGGCTCTGGGATCGTAGTGTCATTTGTGATCTGTGTGTGAAATTTGAGTTCATTTCGACTGGGTTTGATGTGTTTGGGAGTCGTTTGTAGAGAAGACTCCAGGAATCTGCGGACGCCAGCAGATCTACCTCGTGACTCCGAATGAATGATCAACCACTGCTCAAAGAATCAACTCTAAAGAGAACCTGGATCTGCACAAGAAGTGCAGAGTGTAGTATCAGTACAACCGACACCATGTACTGGTAAGTGCCAAGCCTAACATCGACGAGGTAGTGACGAAGTTACGGCGGGGCATTTATAATATAACCTTGTCAAGACCTAATTTACCTCCGAAAGGTATCGTGACTAGTCCCTACGACTAAGTAAGCCTAAATTTGTGGAAGATATCTACTAAGTGAAATATCGCCACTCGGCATGTACATGCAAAAAAATTCCCAAAACCCGGAATGTCACTTTTAAGTCACAAGCTCTATACCGAAATAGCTCTATAAAACGAGAAAGGAAAATACATAAAAGTATCTATCTAAACTGGAATGGAAGGTGACCCGGAGGATTCTGCGGACGCGGCAGAATTACCTTACAGTCTCCTCAAGCAAAACTGCACGGCCACTAGCCACGTGACTGCGAGCTCGAACTTGGATCTGCACACGAAAAACATGGGCAGGAAAGGGCATGAGTACACCACGTTCGGTACCCAGTAAGTGCCAATCCTAACCCCAGTCAAGTAGTGACGAGGTCAGGTTAAGACTCTACTAAATTTATAAATAAACAGTTTAAAATAGTCCGGGAAAGAAGTAAAATTCTAAAGTAAACAGTTCAAATAAATAATCTGAATTAAACAGAAGAATGGAGCTCTCGGTTCAGCACAACGTATCTCGTAGTGGAAACTCAATTTAAATATGCAGTGCTGGGGGGATTTCCCAGAATACGCCCGTAGTCCCCAATTTAAATATGCAATACATGAGAGATCTTCCAAAATACGTATGTAGTCCCCAATTTAAATATGCAGCGCGAGTAAATGCCAAATAACATCAATTCTATCAGTACATCAAGATATGGGTAGGGAAAACAAGGAAAAAGTGGCTAAACATGGCGCATAGAGTGTCAATTAAACAATTCAATATGAAAAAAATAGGCATGCTTCCCTAATCTAAGATGAACAATTAAACACGTAGAAACGATGCAATAGAAGTACAGGGCACTGTATAATTTTTGAAGAAAAAAAAAAGTGGGATTTTTATATAAATGGCCCGTGTACGTACTCGTCGCCTCATGTACACGGCACCCACACAACAATTATATCAAGAACAACCTAGGGTAAGGTCCCCAACACAGAGTTAGGCAAGCCACTTACCTCGTCTGCTCTACTAAACTCGAAACCACGTTCTTTCCACGAGTACCCGACTCCGAATGGCCCAAATCTATGAGTCTTCTCTTCAAAACCTACTCAAAATTGCCTAATCCTGAGCTCCAAATCGTGTTTAGAAGATATGAAATGCAAACCCTCAAAATTGGTATAAACTGCCCACCGATCCCGCACCTACAACCTATTGGGACGCACCTACGGTCCCATACCTGCGGAAAATACATCGCAGGTGCGGAATTTAATTAAGTGGGCTGGGGCCGCATCTGCGGAACCCCGATCGCACCTGCGAGCCTGGCTGACCCTGGAAAAATCCGCACCTGTGAGGCCCCCATCTGCACCTGCGTGTCCGCACCTGCGGCTCCCCTTCCGCAGGTGCGAAACACCAGAACCATCAGACTTGATCTGATGTTTCAAGTCCAAAAACATCCCGTTGGGCATCCGAATCATCCACGAGGCCCCCAGGACCTCAACCAAAACTACCAAGCCGTCCTAATACCTCAGCCAAACTTAGTCGAGTCATCAAAACACATCCCATAAAACCAAAATCACAAATTATACATGGATTCAAGCCTAATAACTTATGAAATTTCTAAAATCTACAACTGATGCTGAAACACGCCAAAATAGATCCGAATAACCTCAAAGTTTATACACAGGTCATAAATGACACTACGGACATGCTTCCACATCCGGAATCCCATTTCGAGCCCGATATCAAAATTTCACCTATCGGACGGAAACGCCGAAATTCTAAATTTCGCCGATGCAAGCCTAAAACTACCATTGACCTCGAAAACACTTTGCGAACACGCTCCTAACCCCGAAATCACCAAACGGAGCTAACAGAGTCGACAAAATTCCGTTCTTGATCCATCTTCACATAGTTCTAACAACGGTCCGATTTCTAAAACTTAAACTCATATATAGGAACTGTGTGTCCCAAAACTGCCCGAAATTCACAACTAAACAGTCCGACAAGTCCCATAAGCAGATACAAATATGGGGAAAGCAGTTATTAGGGGATCGGGGCGCTAACTCTCAAAACCACCGACCGGGTCGTAACATTCTCCCCCTCTTAAGAAATTCGTTCCTCCTCGAACGCGTATAGATGAGGGTACTGACTCCGCATATCCTGTTCGCTCTCCCAAGTCGCCTCCTCGACCGACTGACCCACCACTAAACCTTAACTGATGGAATATTCTTTGACCTGAGTTGTCGGACCTGTCTATCCAATATAGCTACTGGCTCCTCAACATATGATAAATCCTTGTCCAATTGGACTGCACTGAAATCCAAAACATGGGTCGGGTCACCGTGATACTTCCGGAGCATAGAGACGTGGAATACCGGATAGACTCCTTCTAGGTTGGGAGGCAAGTCTAGCTCATAAGCAACCTCTCCAACACGTCGCAATACACCAAAAAGACCAATGAATCTCGGACTCAGCTTACCCTTCTTCCCGAACCTCATGACGTCCTTCATAGGCGATACCCGAAGCAAAACATGATCACCAGCCATAAATGCCAAATCATGAACCTTCCGGTCCGCATAACTCTTCTTCCTAGACTGAGTTGTGCAAAGTCTCTCCTGAATCACCTTCACCTTTTCCAGGGCATCCTAGACCAAATCTCTACCCAACAATCAGGCCTCGCCCGACTCAAACCATCCCATTGGAGACCGGCACCGTCTACCATATAAAGCCTTATACGGCGCCATCTGAATGCTAGACTGGTAGCTGTTATTATAAGAAAACTCTGCAAGTGGAAAGTATCGGTCCCATGACCCTCAAAAATCCATCACACAGGCGCAGAGCATATCCTCAAGAATCACAATCGTGCGCTCGGACTGTCCGTCTGTCTGAGGGTAAAAGGATATACTCAACTCTACCCTGGTGCCTAGCTCCTTCCGAACAGCTCTCCAGAACCGTGAAGTGAACTGTGTACCTCTGTATGAAATAGATACTGGAATAGCGTGCAGTCAGACAATCTCCATGATATAAATCTCAGCCAACCTCTCTGAGGAATATGTAGTCAATAGTGGAATGCAATGGACTGACTTGGTCAGCCGATCCACGATCACCCAAATAGTATCAAATTTTCTCAAAGTCCGAGGAAGTCCAACCACAAGTCCATGGTGATCCGCTCCCACTTCCACTCTGGAAGCTCAATCTGCTGAAGCAACCCTCCTGGTCTCTGATGCTCATATTTGACTTGCTGACAGTTGAGACACCTGGCCTCAAACTCCACTATATCCTTTTTCATCCTTATCCACTAGTACTGTTGTCTCAGGTCCTGGTACATCTTCGCGGTACCCGGATGAATGGAGTACCGCGAGCCATGGCCTCCTCAAGAATCAACTCCCGAAGCCTATCCATATTGGGCACACAGATCCGACCCTGCATCCTCATCACACCATCATCTCCTATAGTCACATCCCTGGCATCACCTCGCTGAACCGTGTCCTAAAGAACCAGAAGGTGGGGATCATCATACTGGCTCTCTCGAATGTGGTCATAAAGAGAAGATCGAGCAACCACACAAGCTAAAACCCGGCAAGGCTCTGAAAGATTCAATCTCAAAAACTGACTGGCTAAGGACTGATCATCCAAGGCTAAAGGCCTCTCAACTGCCGGAAGATATGCCAAACTCCCTAAACTCTCCGCCCGCCGGCTTAGGGCGTTGGCCACCACATTGACCTTCCCCTGGTGGTATAATATGGTGATGTCATAATGCTTGAGTAACTCCAACCACCTACGCTGGCGTAAATTGAGGTACTTCTTCCTGAACAAGTGCTGCAAACTCCGGTGATCAATGAAAATCTCATAGGGAACACCGTATATAATGATGCCATATCTTCAGGGCATGAACAATCACTGCCAACTCGAGATCATGAACTGGATAGTTCTTCTCATGCACCTTCAACGGTTTGGATACGTATGCAATCACCCTACCGTCCTGCATCAACACTGCCCCAAGGCCAATCCTCGAAGCATCACAATAGACTATATAGGACCCTGAGCCTGTAGGTAAAATCAACATTGGAGTTGTAGTCAAGGCTGTCTTGAGCATCTGAAAGCTCTCCTCGCACTCCTCAGTCCACCTGAACAGAGCACCCTTCTGGGTCAGTCTAGTCATAGGTGCTGCAATAGATGAAAATCCCTCCACAAAGCGACGATAGTACCCTGCCAAACCAAGGAAACTACGGATCTCAGCAGCTGATGACGGTCTAGGCCAATTCTGCACCGCCTCCACCTTCTTAGGATCTACCTTGATCCCATCATAAGACACCACATGGCCTAATAATGCCATAGAATCGAGCCAAATTCACACTTAGAAAATTTTGCATACAATTTCTTTTCCCTCAAAGTCTGAGGCACAGTCCTCAGATGCTGCTCATGATCCTCCTGGGACTCAGAATATAGTAAGATGTCATCAATGAACACAATGACGAAGGAATCAAGATAAGGCCAAAACACACTGTGCATCAAATGCATAGAGGCTGCTGGGGCACTGGTCAGCCCAAATGACATGACAAGAAACTCATAGTGGCCTTATCTGGTCCTGAAGGCAGTCTTCGGGATATTCGGCTCCTAAATCTTCTACTGATGATAGCCAAAACGCAAGTCAATCTTGGAAAATACCCTGACAGCCTGTGACTAGTCAAATAAATCATCAATGCGAGGCAATGGATACATATTATTCAATGCGACCTTGTTCAACTGCCGATAATCAATACACATACGCATAAAACCATCCTTTTTCTTCACAAATAATACCGGAGCACCCCCAATGAGATAGACTGGGCCTGATGAAACCCTTATCAAGCAACTCCTACAACTGCTCCTTCAACTCCTTCAACTCAGGGGGAGACATGCGATAGGGAGGAATAGAAATGGGCTGAGTGCCCGGCAACAAATCAATGCCGAAATCAATATCTCTGTCGAGCGGCATACCCGGAAGATCAGCTGGAAAAATATCAGGATAGTCCCTCACAACTGGAACTGACTCAAATGTAGGGGTATCAACACTAACATCCTCACATAGGCCAAGTACGCATCACACCCCTTCTCAACTATCAACTGAGCCTTAAGAAAAGAAATGACTTTGCAGGGAGTATACTCTAAGGTACCACTCCACTCTAATCTCGATAAACCTGGCATAGCCAGCGTCACGGTCTTAGCGTGACAATAAAGAATAGCATAATAGGGCGACAACCTGTCCATGCCCAAGATAACATTGAAATCTACCATACCGAGTAATAACATATCAGCCCTGGTCTCAAAACCAATGATAACAGTCAAACACGACCGATATATGCGTTCCACAACAAGAGAATGTCCCATGGGAGTAGAAACATAAACAGGGGAGCTCAAAGAATCCCGAGCTATCTCCAGATGTGAGGCAACATAATAAGACACATATGAATACGTAGAGCCTGGATCAGATAATAGAGATGCATCCCTATGACAGATAGGGACAATATCTCTGATGACTGATCTGAGGAGACGATCTCTGAACGGGCTGGAAGAGAATAGTACCTGGCCTGGCCACCCTCTCTAGGGCGACCTCGACCTCCCCGACCTCCACCTCGAGCTATTTGAGAGGGTGGGGTAGCAGCTGGGGCTGGAAGAATAGCTGGAAGACCCGGTGGAGCACGTCGGGCCTGATAAGACTGAGATGATGCACCCCTCCTAGCTATGGGGCAATCTCAGAACATGTGGCGAAGGTCACCACACTCTAAACAACTCCTCGGAGGACATGGCGGCTGATTCTGACTCTAAACTGGCCTGCTGGACCGGCCGGTGATAGCACCTCGAGCAGAAGGCACACTAGATACAGGTGGTGCATAAGACCTGAATGAACAGGGCAACTCACAAAACCCCTACCATAACGTGCTGCTGGTGCACGAACTCCTGAGTACTGGCCAGTCTCCCGAGACCTTTTGGCCTCTCTCTTCTCTCTGTCTCGGGCCAACATGCTCTCAATTCTCCAGGCAATACTCACTGCCTGCTGGTAAGTGATATCTGTCTCAACTCTCTGGCCGTACTGGTCCGAATACCGGGGTGGAGTCCATCAATGAAGCATTGAACTCTCTCTCTGATCGTGCTAACCAAGGCCGGTACATGACAAGCCAAGTCACTGAAACGAACTGCATACTCCGACATAGTCATAGTACCCTGGCGTAACTGCTCGAACTCTGCATGCCAAGCACCCCTGAGGCTCTGAGGGACAAATTTAAGAAAAAACATCTCTGAGAACCAAGTAAATGAAGCTGCCTCATCCAGACTACTCAACTCATAGGCATGCCACCACTGATAAGCCGCTCTCCTTAGTTGAAAACCGATGAAAGAAACCCCACTTGTCTCCAAAATACCCATAGTGCGGAGATGCAATGACACTCCTCAAGGAAATCCAGAGCGTCATCTGAAGCTAGTCCGTCAAAAATAGGTGGGTGGTACTTCTTGTACCTCTGCCTCAGAAGCAGCTACCCTAGCATCATGCTGAGCTGGAGCCTCTAGGGGCATAAGAATATACTCTTGAACCTACCCAACATGGACCCTCTGCTCAGGAGTACGGGCTACAGGAGTCTGTGCCCCTCCCCCAGCTTGAGATGTGGCTGGAGCTATCGGGAGTAGTCCCGCCTGAGTCAGAGTGCTGGAATCGCTCATGAACTGAGCCAAAGTCTCCTGGAGGGCTGGAGTAACAGTAGGGACCTCATGTGCCCCTCCAACTGTAGCTGCTGGGGGCTCCTCTGTCGCTGCTCTCGCCGGTGCTCAGGATTCACCACGTGCTCGTCCTCTACCCTTGCCGATGCCTCTGGCGGCTCTGTCTGGGGGCTCGGGTGCCTGATCGTCAGTCCGTCCGATACGGGTTTTCACCATCTGTGAGAAAGAGTATAATAAAGTTTTTGAATTTTGATGTTAATAACTAGCACGACAAGGAATTCCAAGAATATGATTGTTCTTAACATTTACATAGCCTTTCGAATATAGATAAGGACGTCTTCGTACCGATCCGTGAGACTCTAATAAACCGGCTTGTGACTTCTGACTCCTATGAACCTAGACACTCTGATACCAACTTGTCACGACCCAATTTACCCTCCGAAAGGTATCATGACGGCACCTAGTCCCTACGACTAGGTAAGCCTAAATTTTCGGATGATATTAAACAAAAATAATAAGTAAAGACAGAGTAAAGTAATCTACTAAGTGTAATATCGCCACTTCGCATGTACAATTAAAAAAATTCCTAAAACCCGGAATGTCACTTTTAAGTCACAAGCTCTATATCGAAATAGCTCTATACAACGAGAAAAGAAAATACATAAAAGTCTCTATCAAAACTGGAATGGAAGGTGACTCGGAGGATTCTGCGGATGCGGCACAATTACCTTACGGTCTCCTCAAGCAAAACTGCACAACCACTAGCCACGGGATTGCGAGCTCGAACCTGGATCTGCACACGAAAAAAATGTGTAGGAAAGGACATGAGTACACCACATTCGGTACCCTGTAAGTGCCAAGCCTAACCCCAGTCAAATAGTGACGAGGTCAGGTTAAGGCTCTACTGGATTTATAAATAAACAGCTTAAAATAGTGCGGGAAAGACATAAAATTCCAAAGTAAACAACTCAAGTAACTAATCTGAATTAAACAACAGAATGGAGCTCTCTACTCAGCACAACGTATCTCGCACTGGAAACTCCCGGGATACCGTCCCGTAGTTCCAAATAAAATCATGCAGTATAGGGGGGATCTCTCAGAATACGTCAGTAGTCCCCAATTTAAATATGCAGTGCTGGGGGATCTCTCTGAATACGTCTGTAGTCCCCCATTTAAACATGCAGCGTGAATTAAATGCCAAATAACATCAATTCTATCAGTACATCAAGATACAGGTAGGGAAAACAAGGACAAACTAGCTAAACATGGCGCATAGAGTGTCAATTAAACAATTCAATATGAAAATAATAGGCATGCTTCCCAAATCTAAGATGAACAATTAAACACGTAGAAATGATACAATAGAAGTACAAGACACTGTATAATTTTTGAAGAAAAAAAAGTGGGATTTTTAGCGAAATGGCCTGTGTACGGACTTGTCACCTCACGTACACGGTGCCCACACAACAATTATACCAAAAACAACCTAGGGGAAGGTCCCCAACACAGAGTTATGCAAGCCACTTACCTCGACTGCTCTAGTCAATTCGAAACCACATTCTTACCACGAGAACCCGACTCCGAATGGCCAAAATCTATGAGTCTTCTCTTCAAAACCCACTCAAAATCGCCTAATCCTGAGCTCCAAATCATGTTTAGAAGATATGAAATTCAAACCCTCAAAATTGGTATAAACTGCCCAGTGATCCCGCACCTGCGACCTATTGGGCAGCACCTGCGGAAAATACATCGCAGGTGCGGAATTTCATTACGTGGGCTGGGCTCAAACCTGCAGTCGCTGGGCCGCATCCACCGCTCCGCATCTGCGAAACCCCGAACGCACCTGTGAGCCTGGCTGACCCTGGCCAAATCCTCACCTGCGAGGCCCTCATCCGCTTCTGCGTGCACCTATGACTCCACTTCTGCAGGTGCAAAACACCAGAACCAACTGACTTCAGCTGGTGTTTCAAGTTCAAATACTTCCCGTTGGGCATCCGGATCATCCCCAAGGCCCCCGAGACCTCAACAAAAACTACCAACCCGTCCTAATACCACATCCAAACTTAGTCGAGTCTTCAAAACACATCCCATAACACCAAAATCACAAATTATACATGGATTCAAGCCTAAGAACTTATGAAATTTCCAAAATCTACAACTGATGCCGAAACACACCAAAACTGATCCGAATGACCTCAAAGTTTACACACAGGTCATAAATGACACTACGGACCTGCTGTAACTTCCTGAATCCCATTCTGAGTCTGATATCAAAATTTCACCTATCGTCCGAAAACTACGAAATTCTAACTTTCGCTAATTAAAGCCTAAAACTACCATAGACCTCGAAAACACATTTTGAACACGCTCCTAACCCCGAAATCACCTAATGGAGCTAGTGGAGTCGACAGAATTTCATTCCAGATCCGTCTTCACAATGTTCCAACAACGGTCCGATTTCTAAAACTTAAACTCCTATATAGGGACTATGTGTCCCAAAACTCCCCGGAATTCACAACTAAACAGTCCGACAAGTCCCATAAGCAGAAACGAACGTGGGGAAAGCAGTTATTAGGGGATTGGTGCGCTAACTCTCAAAACGACCGACCAGGTCGTTACATTCTCCCCCTCTTAAGAAAATCATTCATCCTCTAACGAGTATAGAAACATACCTGAAGCTCTGTCTCCCAAGTCGTCTCCTCGACCGGCTGACCCCTCCACTGAACCTAAACTGATGCAATATTCTTTGACCTGAGTTGTCTGACCTGTCTATCCAATATAGCTACTGGCTCCCCAACATATGATAAATCCTTGTCCAACTGGACTTAACTGAAATCCAAAACATGGGTCGGGTCATCGTGATACTTCCGGAGCACAGAGATGTGGAATACCTGATGGACTTCGACTAGGTTGGGAGGCAAGGCTAGCTCATAAGCAACCTCTCCAACACGTCACAATACCTCAAAAGGACAAATGAATCTCGGACTCAGCTTATCCTTCTTCCCGAACCTCATGACGCCCTTCATACGCGATACCCGAAGCAAAACCCGATCACCAGCCTTAAATGCTAAATCACGAACCTTCCGGTCCGCATAACTATTCTTCCTGGACTGAGCTGTGCGAAGTCTCTCTTGAATCACCTTCACCTTGTCCAGGGCATCCTGGAACAAATCTGTACCCAACAATCGGGCCTCGCTCGGCTCAAATCATCCCATTTTAGACCAGCGCCGTCTACCATATAAAGCCTCATACGGAGCCATCTGAATGCTGGACTGGTAGCTGTTATTATAAGCAAACTCTACAAGTGGCAAGTATCGGTCCCATAACCCTAAAAAATCCATCACACAGGCACGGAGCATATCCTCAAGAATCTAAATCGTGCGCTCGGACTGTCTGTCCGTTTGAGGGTGAAAGGTTGTACTCGACTCTACCCTGGTGCCTAGATCCTTCTGAACGGCTCTCCAGAACCGTGAAGTGAACTATGTACCTCTGTCTGAAATGATAGATACTGGAATACCATGCAGTCGGACAATCTCCTTGATATAAATCTCAGCCAACCTCTCTGAGGAATATGTAGTCAACACTGAAATGAAATGGACTGACTTGGTGAGCCGATCCACGATCACCAAAATAACAGCAAAAATTCTCAAAGTTCGAGGAAGTCCAATCACAAATTCCATGGTGATCCGCTCCCACTTCCACTATGGAAGATCAATCTGATGAAGAAACCCTCCTGGTCTTTGATGCTCATATTTGACTTGCTGACTGTTGAGAAACCTGGCCACAAACTCCACTATATCCTTTTTCATCCTTTTCCTCCAGTACTGCTGTCTTAGGTCCTGGTACATCTTCACGGTACCCGGATGAATGGAGTACCGCGAGCTATGGGCCTCCTCAAGAATCAACTCCCAAAACCTATCCACACTGGGCACACAGACCCTACCATGCATCCTCATCACTCCATCATCTCCTATAGTCACATCCCTGACATCACCTTGCAGAACCCTGTCCTGAAGAACCAGAAGGTGGGGATCATCATACTGGCACTCTCGAATGCGATCATAAAGAGAAGACCGAGCAACCACACAAGCTAAAGCCCAGTAAGTCTCTGAAAGATTCAATCTCACAAACTGACTGGCTAAGGAATGAACGTCCAAGGCTAAGGGACTCTCACTAGACAATCACATCTCATCATTTATAATAAAGATTTCACAAATTAGATCAATGTCTTTCACAATATTGATGTCTCAACAATTGTAAACAGAAAGTTGTACCATTCAGAAGCTTCACTAATTATCATTACACAGCGAAACCAACCGGAATGTATCATAAAACACTGACAAACAACTCAACCATTAATGTACCACAATGACGCTAAGTAATAATTAATACTTTCAAATAAGTGAAACAATATATAAAAAAAATGTAGACATGGAGGCATCAATGACCATGAAACAATTAAGACAAGAGCATAATAGATTGGAAACGTGGAAGGGAACATGCTAAATAGATAATTTGGTGGTGCATAGATACTCGTCACTTCACTTATACACCACACACATGCAATTTCACTTAGCATTTAAGTTAGGGATTCCTAATCCCTCAATTCAAGGTTAAACCCAACACTTACCTCAATTTCGCATACAACTCACTGCTCAATTAC
Source organism: Nicotiana paniculata (assembly GCA_005239505.1). Classification (NCBI taxonomy): domain Eukaryota; kingdom Viridiplantae; phylum Streptophyta; class Magnoliopsida; order Solanales; family Solanaceae; genus Nicotiana; species Nicotiana paniculata. Next base: position 53,286 of record ML351304.1, on the reverse strand, counting down.
ATATTTTCCTTTAGAGTTTTCCTCTCACCCGCTCGAATCTAATCATAATTGGTTCAATATAATTAATTATTGCTAAAGAAATTATGGTTTTCCTATGTTTCCTATTAAAAGACAAAAATCAACCCCGGGCCCGCTTGGTCTAACCTCGATGTTCGGATCAAAATCTGTTTACCCATTCTCCCTCGAGCCCGGATATACAATTGGTTTTGGAATCTGACCTCAATTCGAGGCCTAAATTCCAAAATTTCAAAATTCCTAAGTTCTACCCAAAAATCCCAAATTTTACCATGAAAGTTCTAGATTTTTGGTTGAAATCTTGTTAGAAGTTGCAATAGATTGTAAGAAATTAGTTAGGAATCACTTACCTATGATTTGGAGAAGTTTGAGTCTTTGGAAAATCGCCTATGGAGGTTTAGGGTTTGAGAGTATTGAAAAATGGGTGAAAATCCCGTCTAGAATCCCACTTAACAGGCTGCAGATGTCGCAATTACAACTCGAGCTTCGCACGCAAATGCGAGATGGGTATCGCAATTGCAAACCCTTAGCATTACTGGAGCCTTTGCTTTTGCGACTTCTGGAGGCCTTCGCAATTCCGGATGGGAGTTTGCATTTGCGAACATAGGTTTTCCAGGTACTCTTCGCAAATGCGAAGAGTATCTCACATTTGCGAGAATTATGCTGGCCCAGGCTCTTCGCAAATGCGATCAAATTCTCGCTTTTCCCATGGCTGCCTACCTCGCAATTGTGATGCCTGATCTCGAAATTGATAGATCGGAGGCTTGAGAAAGACACAAGATACACCAACTATGATTTTTCTAAGTCTAAACATTCTGTGGCCTATCCGAAACTCACCCGAGCCCTTGGGGCCCCAAACCAAACATGCACGCAAGTCTAAAAATATCATACAGACTGGCTCGTGCGATCAAATCACAAAAATAACATCTAAAACTACAAATCTAACCTCAAAACTCATGATTTTCTCAAGAACACTTCAATTTCACTATTTTCTCAAACGGGCGTCCCAATCACGTCATATCAACTCTCATTATTACCAAATTTCACATATCGGACTTAAATATCATAACAAACCTACACCGGGCTTCGGAACCAAAATACGGGCCCGACACCGACGAGTTCAAACATTAATTCATTTAATTATTTCCTATAAAATCCAACATAACAATTTTCTTCAAAAATTGATTTCTAAAGCTAGCGACCTCGGAATTTAGTTACGGGCATACGCCCAAGTCCCATATTTTAATGCAGACCTCCCGGGAACGTCGGAACACGGATCCGGGTCCGTTTACTCACAATGTTGACCAAAGTCAAATAAAATCAAATTTTAACTCTAAAAATTATTATTTCTCATATTTTCACATAAAAGCTTTCTGGTTTCACGTCCGGGCCGCACATGCAAATCGAGATAAATAAAAATTAATCTTTTTAAGCCTAATGAGCCCAGAATGGAGTCTTAATTCATAATATGACCCTTTGGGTCATCACATGTTCGCGACGCAAGTCCCGCGTTCGCGAAAGAGGAATATTCAACTAGGTCCCCAGGCCCTTATGCCTACGCGTTAGCGATGTTGGTCCCGTGTTTGCGTAGGGTTGAGTTGTTAGGCCTTCACGTTCGCGTCGAGGGCATTGCGTTCGCGATGAAGAAATTCTGGACTAGAGTAAGTTACTCTTCGCGGACGCGAGGGGTATTTCGCTTCACGAAGAAGGAAAGCGTGGGCAGATTCAAAGTGTTCAAAATCGAGGGTTTATGTCATTTTTCACCATTTGGACTTGACAGCTCGAAATCTGGCGATTTTTGGAGGGATTTTCACGTGGGTGTTTGGGGTAAGTGATTCCTACCTAGTTTTGGTTAATTCCCATGAATTTGTCTTTAATTTCATCATTTAATAAGTGAGTTGGAGTTTTGATCGAGATTTTGGTACCGAATTTGAGCAAATTTGGCATGGTTAGTATCGTGAGTGAATGGGTGTTCTAAATTGTTTACTTTTACTCGATTCTAAGTCGTGGGCTCGGGGATACTTTTTGGGCATTTTTCCTAATTTAATGCTTTAGCTTCGAATTAATTACCTAATTACATTATACAATTGGTTTGATTAGATTTGGACATTTGGAGTCGGATACTCGTGGAAAGAGAGTGATAACAGTTTGATTTGAGCGGTTCGAGGTAAGTGGCTTGCCTAACCTTGTGTGGGGGAACTTCCCCTTAGCATGTTTGGTATTGTTTGATTTTTGAGCGCCGTGTACGTGAGGTGACGAGTACGTACACGAGCTATTGTTATAAAATTCCCGTTTTCCTCCTAAATCATAAACTGTTTTTCCCTTGTTGAATTGCACTATTATGTTTAATTGCTTATTCTAGCTTAGGGAAGCATGCCTACGTGTTTTAACTGCCTATTTGATATTTTGTGCGACATGCTTAGGTAGATCCCTTTTTCCCTTGATTTTATTTAGGCTAAATTGTATAATTCGATGTCATACCTGTCATTTCATCTTGAGCTGCATATTTACTTTGGGACTACGGACGTATTCCTAGAGATCCTCAGCACTGCATATTTACTTTGGGACTATGGACATATTTCGGGAGATCCCCCTGTACTGCATATTTCTTTTGGGACTACGGACGTATTGCGAGAGATCCCCCTCTACTGCATAATCTTTTCGGAACTACGTGACGGTATCCCGGGAGATTCCCTGTTGTGTTTACCTTGTTCGGAGCCGAGGGCTCCCTTAACTGTTATATATTGTGAATTAGTTTAATTGTTTTAACCGTAAAAAAAATTTAGTTATATCTCTTATTGCTTAATTTATTATATTTACTCCGGTAGGTCCCTGACCCGACCTCGTCACTACTCAACCGAGGTTAGGCTTGGCACTTACTGGGTACTATTGTTGTGTACTCATGCCCTTTCTTGCACATGTTTTCGTGTGCAGACCCAGGTACGAGCTATCAGCCTCGAGGTTTGCGCGTGCTTGCTGATTCCAAGAGACTTCAAGGTATTTCTGCTCGCGTCCGTAGATCCTCGGAGTCCCCTTCTACTCCCTCGCCTAGAGATTTCTTTGTTTATCTTTAGACTTTTGTATAGAGCTACCTAGATTATGGAAGTTGGGATTTAGCGACATTCCGGGTTTTGGGAGATTGTTTTTTTATGCGCCGAGAAGCACTACCCTTGTTATTTAAAATACGTTGTTTGTTTTTTATTGTTATGTTTTCTTTAAATTTTTCAGATAATAGTCTTATCTAGTCGTAATGCCATCACGGCACCTTTCAGAGGGTTAAATTGGGTCGTGACAAGTTGGTATTCGAGTCCTAGGTTCATAGGCGTCGCGAGTCAGAAGCCGGTTTATGAGAGTCTCGCGGATCGGTGCGGAGACATTTGTACTTATCTTCGGGAGGCTATGTAACTGTTAAGAACAATCATACTTTCTTGATTTCCTCGTCGTGCGAGTTATTGACATCGAAAAATCTAAAATTCTATTTTATTCTTTCTCACAGATTATGAAGACCCGTATTGGGAGGACCGACGATTAGGCACCCGAGCCCCCTGTCAGAGCGGCCAGAGGCCGGGGTTGGGGTAGAGGACGACCATGTAGTGCAGCCCAAGCACCTGCTAGAGATGCGACAGAATAGCCCCAGCAGCTCCAGCTGGAGGGCCGGCACTGTAGATTCCTATTGCTACTCCAGCCCTCTAGGATATTTTAGCTCAGTTATGAGCATGTTCGACACTTTAGCTCAGGCTGGACTACTTTTGATAGCTCCGCTACATCTCAGGCCGGGGGAGGGGCACAGACTCCCGTAGCCCGCACTCCTGAGGCGAGGTTCCAGGTTGATCAGACCCCAGAGTACATTCCTATGCCCCCAGTGGCTCCGGTTCAGCATGAGACCAGGGTAGCTGCTTTTGAGGCAGAGAAACTCAGACTTGAGTACAAGAAGTAACACCGACCTACTTTCAGCAGACTAGCTTCAGATGACACTCTGAGTTTTCTTGAGGAGTTTCATCATATTCTCCGCACTATGGGCATTGTGGATATGAGTGGGGTTTATTCACGGCTTTCCAGCTGAGGGGAGCGGCATATCATTGTTGGTGTGCCTATGATATGAGTAGTCCGGACGAGGCAGTCTCACTGACTTGGACTCAGTTTTATGAGATGTTTTTGCGTGAGTATGTCCCTTAGAGCCTTAAGGATTCTTGGCGCGCAGAGTTTGAGCAGCTACGCTAGGGTGCTATGATTGTGTCGGAGTATGCAGTCTGTTTTAGTGAGTTAGCTCGACATGCACCAGCTTTGGTTGCAACAGTCAGAGAGAGGGTTCGTCGTTTCTTTGAGGGACTCCAGCCCAGTATTCCGACCAATATGGATAGGAAGTTGGAGATGGATATTACTTATTAGTGGGCAGTGAGTATTGATAGGAGGGTGGATGGCATGTTTGCTCGAGATAGAGAGGACAGAGAGGCCAAGAGGTCTCGAGAGACTGGTCATTATTCAAGAGCTTGTGCACCAGCAACATGATGTGGTAGGGGTTTTGTGAGTCACCCTGTTCATTCAGCTCTTCCAACAGCCAGCGGTGTTCAAGCTCCTCCTCGACCTCAGGAGCCCTATTATGCACTGCCAGTCTCCAGTATGCCTCCTGCTTGAGGTTCTATTACCGGCCAGTCCAGCAGTCCTAGTCCGAGTTCGTCTTAGCCGCCACGTCCTCCGAGGGGTTGTTTTGAATGTGGTGACACTCGTCACATGGTTAGAGATTTCCCAGAGCCTGAAGGGGTGCACCTCCACAGACTTATCAGCCTCTACGTGCTTCACCGGATCCTCCGGCCATTCTTCTAGACCCAGTTGCCACTATACCTTCTCAAGCAGCTCGAGGTGGAGGTCGAGGAGTTCGAGGTGCCCTAGAGTGGGAGGCCAGGACAGGTACTATGCCCTTCCAGCCAGTTCAGAGGCCGTCACTTCAAATTCAATCATCACAGGTATCGTCCCTGTTTCTCATAGAGATGCACCAGTATTATTTGACCCAGCTCTACGTATTCATATGCATCTTCTTATTGTGCTCCATATTTGGAAATATCTCGGGATTGTTTGAGTTCCCCTATTAATGCATCTACTCATGTAGGATATTTTCTTGTTGTGGATCATGTATATCGGTCGTGTTTGATTTATCTTAGTGGTTTTGAGACCAGAGCCGATTTGTTATTACTCAATATGGTAGATGTTGATGTTACCTTGGGCGTAGACTGGTTGTCGCTCCATTATGCTATTCTTGATTGTCACGCTAAGACCGTGACACTGGCTATGCCAGGCTTATCGAGATTAGAGTGGAGGGGTACCTTAGAGTATAACCGTCTGTATTGGTAAAAAAAGAGTTTCACACGTATGATAATTGTTGATGACTCAGCCGGCTACGTGGACCAAGGAAAACATGACAAATGGACATGATTCTATAAAGAGGTGCGAAGCAAAGAGACACGACTCAATAAAACTACGGAGTAATCAGTTACGAGAAACTCAACCTGATTGAGGCAATGAAGAGACACGGTCAGAATGAATCCGGACAAAGCTATGGGCAGATTCAAAGACCCTCAATTAATGACTCACACGTTACACAGCCTTCACGCAACAATTACGGTTATTCTTTGTAACATCCAATTAATAGAATAATTAGTCATTAATGAGCGGTCATTGTAACAGGTAGACGTTGTACTAAGGAATTCCCTATATAAGGGAATAAAGTATAACTTGTAAGGGCATCTGAACTGCGAAGATAATATATTTTACTTTTCTGTGCATCATATTATTATTTATTTACTTACTCCTTTCTATTTATTATTTCTTGGATTATCAGAAACCCGTGTTCATCCTAAAAATAGCTTTGGTCAAAGAATCTAATTCTTTGGTTAAACATATTGGTTCCGTTACCGGGAAGTCTGATAATCATTGTTTACTTTTCAAGCGATATCCTCTGAATTATGTCAAACTCCAATGACAACAACCATCAGAGAAATGGAACCTCGGTTCCATCACCTTTAGGAACCTCACGTGGTTCAAGGGAACAATCCCATGAAATATCCAATAACAACAACAATAATAATGATCAAACGGGAGAGCAATATCGGGTAAAGCAAATGATTGCAGAGTATGTGAGCCAAGCTTTGCAAGAATTTTCAAGGGGATTACCAGCGGCATCACCTGCATCACTGACACCACCTCCCAATAACACTATCACCGTAGAAAATCCTCAGTCTGGGTTGGTAAAATCATCAAGGGATGACACTCCTAACGAATCTCTCGAAGCGAGACCAGGTATGACTGATAACTCTGAATTACAAAATTTACTACTAACCTTGCAGAAATAGGTGAAGGAACAAAACGATCGAATCGAGCAAATTCCTGGAGTACCACCTGTTATCAAAGGCATTGATGTTGATAGATATTCTCAACAACCTTCAAAACCAAGCGCAAAACCCTTGCCTATACCCAAAAAGTTTAAAATGCCTGACATTCCTAAGTATGACAGAACAACTGACCAACGCGACCACGTGACTGCTTTTACCACCGGAGTAAAGGGCAATGACTTAAAAAAATAAGAGATTGAATCAGTCCTTGTCAAAAAGTTCTAAGAAACTCTTATCAAAGGAGCCCTAACCTGGTATTCTCTTCTCCCTAAAAATTCTATCGATTCATTTGCTGAGCTTGTAGATTCTTTCATAAAAGCACACTCCGGTGCGCAAAAAGTCGAGAAAAGAATGGAGGACATATTTAAAATAAATCAAGGAGACAGGGAACTACTCCATGAATTTATAAATAAGTTCCAACGAGAAAGAATGCAACTACCATGGGTACCTGATAATTGGGCAGCCATGGCATTTGCAAGTAATCTAAACGACAAAATTTTAGAAGCCACAAGGAGACTCAAAGAAAGCTTGAGAGAATTCCCAGCTACTACGTGGAAAGATGTGTATAACAGGTACAATACTAAACCTCGAATAGAAGAAGATACCATTTCTGATTCGAAATATGAAGATCATATCAGATCCAGACGTTCCGAATCAGACATGAGATCGGGTAAAAACAGGTACGATCCTTACTTGGGACCATCGGGACGTGAAACTCGTCCCAGGCTCGAACACACCAGGTCACATTATAGACCACCAAGAAGAGATGCGGATCTAGATTTCTGGTGTGAATTCCATAATGATCATGGACATAAGACTGCAGATTGCAGATTTTTACAAGGTGAAATAGAAAAATTATTGAAACAGGGCTATTTAACAGAATTGTTTAGTAATAAAGGTAAACAGGCATACATGAAGAACAGGCAGGAGCCCCCGAAGCCTCCATCTCCAAAAAGAACCTTCAACATGATACATGGAGGAGAAGAAGTAAATGGAATAGTTTACATACTAGCCTCGAAGGTCACAATTACACACGGAAAGCGGGTTCGAGAAAATCCGGACGTAGATGATATAACCTTTTATGGTGAAGATTTCGGCGGACTAATGCTTCCCCACAACGATGCTCTGGTAATATCCTTATTGATTCATGACATTAACGTTAAAAGAGTGTTGATTGATCCAGGTAGTTCAGTCAACATCATGTTGCTAAGAGTCATGGAAAAAATGCTCTTGGGGAATCAGGTGATCCTAAAGGCATGAGCCATATCAGGGTCTGACAACTCTACGGTGATAACCAAAGGAGAAATCAAACTTAGCACTTATGCCGATGGAGTATTTAAAAAAACCAAATTCCAAGTCGTTGATACTGACATGGCTTATAACGTAATCATGGGAAGGCCCTGGATCCACGACATGAAAGCAGTACCATCTACCTTGCATCAGGTAATAAAATTCCATTCAGAATGGGGAATCAGACAGATTAGAGGAGATCAATAAATCTCTAGAAATATAAATTATGTGGTGTATTATAACAAAAAGTAGAGACGGAAGAATCAGAAGATTTAGAAATCTCCCAGACAGATGTTACCGGCCAAACAGGTACAGGAAAGCCATTGGCCAAACAGGTACGGGAAAAGCCATTGGCCAAACAGGTACGAATGAAGTAAAGGTTCAAACAAATACGGAAGAAGATACTCACGAAAAGGCGAATAAAATCACCACGGAAGATGAACCGCACCACACGGATGTAGATTCCAGACCGGACGTCATTCATGAACCAGAGGAAGAGGAGCACATCAAAACAACTACGGAAGAGCTCGAAGCTGTTCCATTGTTTCAACAAAAACCTGAGCAGAAAGTGTATATAGGCACGAGGCTGAGCCCCGGTCGAAGAGGTAAGTTAATTGATTATTTAAAGGCTAAAGCAGATTGCTTTGCTCTGAAAAGAAAGCAAGGACCATTCAAGAACCAAGTGATTGACGAAGAGGTATAGAAACTCTTGAAAATCGATTCAATACGAGAGGTAACGTACCCTAACTGGCTAGCTAACACTGTGGTAGTACCTAGAAAGAATGGAAAATGGAGAGTATGCGTAGATTATACTAACTTAAATAACGCATGCTCCAAAGATTCATTCCCATTACCACATATAGATCAAATGATTGATGCCACCGCAGGTCATAAATTGTTAAGCTTTCTAGATGCATATTCCGGTTATAATCAGATTAAGATGGATCCCTCAGACGAGGAAAAAACCTCCTTTATTACAAACAGGGGGACTTATTGTTATAAAGTCATGCCTTTCGGCTTAAAGAACGTTGGAGCCACCTATCAAAGGCTAGTGACCAAGATGTTCCAGGAACATCTGGGAAAAATGATGGAAGTTTACATCGATGACATGCTAGTAAAATCAACACGGGCGGAAGACCATTTCCAGCACCTCTGTATTACCTTTGACATTTTACGCAGGTATAATATAAAGCTGAATCCAGAAAAATGCGCTTTTGGTGTAGAATCAGGTAAATTATTGGGTTTCCTGGTATCAATCAGAGGAATAGAGGTAAATCCTGCTCAAATTAAAGCTATAGAAGAAATACCTGATGTACTTATAAACAAAAAAGAAGTTCAAGGACTAACGGGAAGAATTGCAGCCTTAGAAAGATTTATCTTCAAATCTTCCGAGAAAAGTTTTAAATTCTTTGCAGTTCTCAAAAAGCAAAATCAGTTCGAATGGACTGAAGAATGTCAACAGGCTCTCAAAGACCTAAAGGCTTATCTATCAAAACCTATGTTTCTGTCAAAGCCAAAGGAGGGGGAGAGGATGTACGCCTACCTTGCCGTCTTAGAAATTGTTGTAATTACAGTATTGGTAAGGGAGGATAAAGGTAAACAATCTCCTATTTATTATGTAAGCAAGACATTACTAGATGCTGAAACTAGATATCCACATCTAGAAAAGTTAGCCTTAACTCTAATCATGGCATCTAGAAAATTAAGGCCATACTTTCAATGTCATTCAATCACAGTTGTGACCTCGTACCCATTAAGAAACATATTGCATAAACAAGAATTATCAGGAAGATTAGCCAAATGGGCCATACAATTAAGTGAGCATGAAATAACATATCAACCCAAGACTGCAATCAAATCTCAGATCTTAGCTGATTTTGTCGCTGACTTTAGTAATAGCATTGTCTCTGAAGTGGAAAAAGAGTTACAACTCTTTAACGGTGCTAATCCAGGTCTATGGACTCTATTTACCGATGGTTCTTCCAATATAAAAGGTGTCGGCTTAGGCATGGTCTTAATATCACCCACGGGTGAAAAGACACAACATGATATCAAATGTTATCCTATAACTAACAATGAAGCAAAGTACGAAGTTGTCATTGCAGGACTAGAACTCGCACGAGAACTTTCAATCGAGCAAATCGTAATCAAAAGCGAATCCCAACTGGTAGTAAATTAGATGCAGGGGACTTACATCGATCGAGAGACGCGGATACACCAATATATGGAAAAGGCACGAGAGCTCGTGAGACAATTCAAAACATGGAAGGTAATAAAAATAACTAGAGAGGAAAATGCAGAAGCAGATGTGTTAGCTAACCTCGCAGCAGTCGCGGAAGTAACGAACAAAGACAATGCAATTGTCGTTCATCTATTCCATTCAGCGATCGACCAAGATAGAAATGAGGTAACTTTTAACAATTTAACCTGGGATTGGAGAAACGAATCTTAAATTTTTTGCAGAATGGCACTGTACCTGAAGACAAGAAAACAGCTCAAGCACTTCGCCGCAAAGTTCCACGGTACTACCTCATTCGCAACTCATTATATCGCAAGATGTTCGGAGGGCCCCTAGAAAAATGCCTCGGACCTAACCAAACACAGTTTGTGAAGAAAGAAGTGCACGAAGGACATTGTGGAAATTACTCAGGGGCGAGACCCGTGGTAAAAACCCTAATTAGAGCTGGGTACTATTGGCCTAAGATGGAACAAGAGGCCGAGAACTTCGTATCCAAATGCGACAGATGCCAAATGTTTGCCAATAACATGTATTGACCAGCGGAATTATTGCATCCAATAATATCCTCATGGCCCTTCATCAAATGGGGTATGGACATTGTGGGACCCCTTCCCACAGCTAAGGGATAGGTACGGTTTTACTCGTGCTAACCGACTATTTTACAAAATGGGTAGAGGCAGAAGTGTTCAAACAGGTGCGAGAAAAGGAAGTTAAAAGCTTCTTATGGCGAATCATAATATGCCGCTTTGGGATACCAAAGGAGATCGTGTGTGATAATGGCCCACAATTCGTAGGCTCGCAAATCACAGAATTCTTCGAAAGCTGGCAAATCAAACGGATTACTTCGACGCCATACCACCCCGTTGCTAATGGTCAAGCTGAGTCAACGAATAAAGTCATCACCAACAAACTAAAGAAGCGGCTAGATAAAGCCAAAGGAAATTGGCTTGATGTGTTACCAGCAGTACTATGGGCATACAGAACAACTTCAAAGACAGCCACAGGAGAAACTCCGTTACGCACTTGTCTATGGCTCAGAAGCCTTAATACCTGTGGAGATTGGTGAACCAAGCATAAGGTTTACAACAGCCACGGAGGAAGCAAACGATGACGAATTGAGGACCAATATGGACCTCCTCGAACCACGGAGGGAAGCAGCACTAATACGGATGGCAGCTCAAAAACAAATCATAGGATGTTATTACAACCGTAAAGCTCATCTCAGGTACTTCAAGATTGGGGAATTCATCCTAAAAAAAAATCTTTCAATCAACGAAAGAAGCAGGCGCAAGAAAGCTAAGTCCAAACTGGGAAGGACCCTACAAAGCCCGAGACATAGCTGGGAAGGGCGCCTACGAGCTGGAAGCTATGGACGGAAGAATCCTACCAACAAGTTGGAATGCCATCCACTTGAAGAAGTACTACTTCTAAGGAAAAGAAGTACCCCCGGTCAGGTATCACACGTTCGATTTTATTTTGAACATTTAAAATTTTACTAACCTTTTTAGATGGGCATAAAGCTAACCCATCACCAGATGATGATATTAGACCTGCAAAAACGCGAGGAAGTAACTGAATTCCCAGTCTAGGGTTACACTTGACGTTTTAAAGGGTTAAGCAGTCATCATCTAAAAAACTATATACCTTTGAGTCCCGCATGTTTTTCCTTTTCAGGAAAAGGACCACAAAGAAGGAATAGTCAAGTGCTCGAGATTTCATTCTTCAAAGCTCCAACACTTGGGGGACTATACAGTATGGAAGGCTAAGACGAAGCAAAGAAGACTATCAAAAAGTCAAAGCTCAAAGCCTAAAGATCCATCTACCCAACAAGTCAAGTGATACGAGCAGAATCGAAAGAGCCGAAGACTCAAATACAAGGCTGAAGACTCAAATACAAAGCCTGATCCGAAAAACCTTCGAACATGTTCAGTTTGAAAGGCAAAATATTAGCTACGAGAAAGAAATGCACATCTTTGTACTCATTCAAAAACTGTTAAAACTAAAAACTATTACGAAATCCTTGTACTCATATGTAAAACTGTTATCAAATAAAACAGTTACAAATGAAAAATCATTTCCTCGTGATTATTGAAAAATGTTGTCAACAAAAACAGTTATGGGTAAAAACCCCAACCTTTATAAAAACTGTTATGAACGAAAAATAGTTGCTCTCTTGTATTAACTCGAAAAAGATGTTACATACGAAAAAGAGTTACGAAATACAAGTGTACATCAAATATGTTGAAAGAAAACAGTTACAACATGAGTTTTAGACGATAAATCGAACATATGTAAAATGTTGTGGAAGTTCAAACAAAAAACTTTCCTCAGAAACATTCTTAAACATGTGAAAAATTCCTATCACTCTATTACATTATTACACCATTATGAAGTTGAGACGTCTTCTTCATTAAGTGTCGAACAAAAATGGCCCTCTTTCATAAATTTTGAATACTACAGAAAGGCACACATTTTACATGATACCGGCCTATTACGAAAAGGCACGAGTAATCCAAAGCATTCTATATGCAAAACTCAGAGGTAAAACTAGAACTTCGAAAAATAAAGCATGCAAAAGACTTAAAGAATAGGACAGAGACTCAGTAACAAAAGTCATATTTTACATTGATATGATAAAACGGCTAGGTAGAAATTAAGCATTAAATGTATACTTAGCCATATATATTATATTTACATTAAGGTGCTCCTAAATTTTCAGTTGGGGACTTTAAAAGATCCAAACTTACCCCCGATAGAGCTGGGGGTAACCATCAATCAAATAGAAAAAAAAAGGGAAGGGGAACTAACATCTTAGTTGTCTTTAGAAGGGGGAACAACTTCTTCACCGGCAGAGGAAGCAGGAAGAACTAGAGACGAAGGAACTTGAGCAGCAGGAGCCTCACCTTCAGGTGAAGAAAGATTCTGACCTTGTTGAGCCTTCTCCATAGCTTCTTTGATTTTAGCTATTTCAGCGTTAAGGTCGAAACCCTCTTGACTCATTTCCGTCAATGTGTCAAGGCGAGAATTCATATACGCCCAATTGACATCGACAGCTGCCTCCTCCTCAAGAGCTTGGTAATCATTCTCCCATATCATAATCTCAGCTCTCAGCATGTCCTTTTCAGCCTCAACAGAATCTTTGGCGGCTCTTAAAGGCGCAACAGATCTCTCCAGGAATTGAATTTTGTCCAAGGCATTGCGAAGATCCTCTTGGGTTTGGGTCAGAGACTGCACAAGCTCGCCTGAATACTCTTATTTCTGCTCCGGCAAGGTTCTTAAACTCCTAGCTTCTTCTGAGGCATAGGACAACTATTCGGTAAATGAAGACTCAAGAATGCTGTTGTCTTTGTCCTCTTGGTTAAAAGAAGCCTTCTCCACTGCCAACTCCACTACCATGACTCTCATCTGCCGCTCCAAGGTATATTCTTCTTCTTCTTCTTCTTCTAAGGTCCTAGACACCAACCTTCCTCTTTTAAGAAGAAGAACCAACAATAATTTCCTAGGCCTGAGCCAGGGACATTTTGGAAACAGACGCGGAAGACACTCCGCGGATAGGAAACCCTATAAAAAACAAAAGGGTTAAAATGAGAAAGAGATTCGAGCAAGGAAAGAAATGAAAACAAAAGCTTCACTTACCGTGAGTTTTCTCTTTCCAAACATACTTCCCGGAGAAGTACTTCCAAGACCTTTCTTCCAACGGATCAATCGACAACAACTTTTCAACCCAACCGCGGATACCGGAGAGATTCTCAACAATACCCATGATTGCTGAAAGAAGAAAAAAAACAGCTACGGTGTTAATAAAACACTTAAAGTAAAAAGGAAGAATAACAAATGTGAGCTAAAATGTATTCACGTGCACGATTCCACTTCTCGGGGAAGGGAAGATTTTCTTCACCTACTAAACCAGCAGTAGGCACAACAACGTACCGAATGTACCAACCTCTATCCTTATCGTCATCACGGGTTACCAACACTCTTTTACTCCTGGCAGCCAGAGTAAAAATCCCTTGACGAAATAAGGCGGGAGAATAAAGATGAATGAGGTGATTAAAGGTAAAGGAACCGAGGCTAAAGTATCCAACATCTGAGACACGCAACAACCCGCCACACAAGAGGACCAACTTGTCCTAATCAAATTTTAAGAAACGACAGAATTCGATGATGACTGGGCCAATAGGAGGTTTAAAACCTAAAGTAAAAGGGTAGGTATAAATGTAATAATACCCCGTCTTGTAAGACGTTATTATTTGGTTCTCATTTGGAATGATGATGGGAAAATCAGACTTCCAAGAACATTCCCTGCGAACAAGGGGAACTAAACCTTCAGTAATAAGGGTAGGGTACCTATCAGCACTATCAAGGGATAACGACTGATCAACAGGGACCTAACTATCCCTAGTGAAGGTAAACTCAGCAAGAATGATTTCATCCACTCGCGGTTCGCGTAAAGGTTCATGATGTTCTCTACCCCTAGATGAAGATCAGGAAGCCCTAGCTCTTGGAGAAACTAAAGACCTAGCAGAAAGAGGGGAAGAAATCTGGGAAGAAGAAGAACCTCTTAAAGGAGTAGAGCCTAAACTCCTCAGCTTACCAAATCCCCGACTCCGTGTCGGAGTAGAATAAGGGGTCAAATCATCCACATTGATCACTCCTTTAGCTTGTTTTGATGAAGACATATTTACGAAGACAAGTTAGAAGTGTTTCGGGAAAGTAAAGGAAATAAAAGAGGTATTTATACTTGAAGACAACCGTCAAACATGGAAAAAAATAATGATGAGAAAGTCATAATTGAAGGTGTCACTTTGTGACTGATGCAGCCGCAAAAAGCCCTAAAAGGCACCGAGTAACTGCAGAACCAATCCAGAAGGAACATGTGGATTGAGCATTAGATGGAAGTGACAAGCGAAGTCTATGTTCAAAGAAAGATACAATGTTTCAAGGTGAAACGGCGGCAAAATATTCGCGCCATAAATGTGTATCCACATACCAAATATGACCGTATTCGGGGGCGCCAGTATGATGATCTCCACCTTCTAGTTCTTTGGGACAGGGTTCGGCGTGGTGATGCCAGCGATTGACTATTGGTGATGATGAAGTGACGAGGATGTAGGGACAGATCTATGTGCCCAATGTAGATGGGCTTCGAGATTTGATTCTTGAGGAGGCCCACAGCTCGCGGTACTTCATTCATCCGGGTGCCGCAAAGATGTACCATGATTTGCGACAACACTATTGGTGGGGGAGGATGAAAAATGATATAGTTGGGTTTGTGGCCAAGTGTCTCAACTGTCAGCATGTTAAATATGAGCATCAGAGACCGGGTGGATTATTTCAGAGGTTAGAGATCTCAGAGTGGAAGTGGGAGCGGATCACCATGGCCATTGTAATTGGACATCCACGGACTTTGAGAAAGTTCGATGCTATTCGGGTGATCGTGGATCAGTTGACCAAGTCAGCTCATTTCATTCTGGTGTTGACCACGTACCCTTTAGAGAGATTGGTTGAGATTTATATCAGGGAGATGGTCCTCCTTCACAGTATTCTAGTATCTATCATTTCGGACAGAGGTACACAGTTCACATCACGGTTCTTGAGAGCCGTATAGTACAAGTTGATTACTAGGGTGGAGTTGAGCACAGCCTTTCACCCTCAGGCGGATGGGCAGTCTGAGCGCACGATTCAGATTCTTGATGATATGCTTCGTGCTTGTGTGATGGAGTTCGGAGGGTCATGGGACCAGTTCTTGCCACTCGCAGAGTTGGCCTACAATAAAAATTACCAATCCAGCATTCAGATGGCACCGTATGAGGCTTTGTATGGTAGACGATGCCGGTCCCTAGTAGGTTCATCTGATCTGGGTGAGGCCCGATTGTTGGGTACAGATTTGGTCAAGGTTTCCTTGAATAAGGTGAATGTGATTCAGGATAGACTTCGCACAGCCCAGTCCAAACATAAGAGTTATGCGGACCGGAAGGTTCATGATTTGGCATTTATGGTTGGAGAGCGGGTCTTGCTTCGGGTATCGCCCATGAAAGGTGTCATGAGATTTGGGAAGAAGGGCAAGCTGAGCTCGAGTTTCATTGGTCCTTTGGAGATATTGCGGCGTGTTGGGGAGGTTGCTTATGAGCTTGACTTACCTCCCAGCCTAGCAGGAGTTCATCCAGTGTTCCACGTTTCTATGCTTCGGAAGTATCACGGTGATCCGACTCATGTATTGGATTTCAGCTCAGTCCAGTTGGACAAGGATCTATCTTATGTTGAGGAGCCAGTAGCCATTTTGGACAGGCAGGTTAGAAAGCTCAGGTCAAAGAATATTGCTTCAGTAAAGGTACAGTGGAGGGGTTAGCCGGTCGAGGAGACGACTTGGGAGACTGAGCAGGATATGTGTAGCCTTTACCCTCATCTTTTCACAGCTTCAGGTATGTCTTTATACTCGTTCGAGGGCGAACGATTATTTTAAGAGGGGGAGAATGTAACAACCCGGCCGTTCTTTTTGAGAGTTAGAGCCCCGATCCCCTAATAACTGCTTTCCCCATATTTATTTCTACTATTGAGACTTGCCGGGAGGATTAGTTTTGAGTTTCGGAGTGTTTTGGGACACTTAGTCCCTAAATGAGAGCTTAAGTCTTAAAATTTGGACCGTAGTCGGAGCTGTGTGTAGATAGTTCTAGAATAGAATTCCGTCGAATCCACTAGCTCCGTTGAACGATTTTTGTCTTAGGAGCGCGTTCAGAATGCTTTTGGAGGTCTGTAGCTCATTTAGGCTTGAATTAGTGAAAGTGGGATTTTTGCCGATTTCGAACGGTAGTGGAAATTTTGATATCGTGCCCGTAATGGAATTCCGGAAATGGTTGTGAGTGCGTAGTGTCATTTGTGACCTATGTGTGAAATTTGAGGTCATTCAGACTAGGTTTGATGTGTTTCGGCGTCATTTGTAGAATTTGGAAATTCTAAGTTCTTAGGCTTGAATCCGTTCTCAATTCATGTTTTGACGTTGTTCGATGTGGTTTGAAGGATAGATTAAGTTTGTATGGTGTTATAGGATTGGTTGGTATGTTTGGTTGAGGTCCCGAGGACCTCAGGTGAGTTTCGGGTGCTTAACTGGTCATTTTTGGACCTTGGGAGTTGGATGATTTTCTGCTGGTGTGCTGCAGACATTTCCTTCATCGCATTCTCGAGAGGATCCTCGCGTTCACGAAGAGGAATTTGTGACAGGTAAGATTTTGTGCTTCGCGTTCGCGAAGAAGGTCCCGCGTTCGTGAAGCACAGAAAAGGTTATACTACGTGTTCGCGACGCATGTCCTGCATTCGCGAAGGAGGAATGTTCAGCTGGGTCCCCAGGCCCTTTTGCTGATGCATTCGTGATGTTTGTATCGCATTCGCGTAGGGTTGAGTTGTTAGGCCTTCGCGTTCGCGTCGAGGGCATCAAGTTCGTGATGGAGAAGTTCTGGGCTAATGTGAGTTACTCTTCGCGAACGCAAGGGGTATTTCACGTTCGCGAAGAAAGATTGCCTAGGTAGATTTAAAGTGTTCAAAATCGAGGGTTTATGCCATTTTTCATCATTTGGACTTGAGAGCTCGGAATTTGGCAATTTTTTGAGGGATTTTCACGTGGGTGTTTCGGGTACGTGATTCTTAACTAGTTTTGGTTAATTCCCATGAATTTGTCTTTAATTTCATCATTTAATTAATGAATGGGAGTGGAAAATTGGGGGGAAACATGAGAAAATCCTTAGGCCGAATTGTTGAGTTTTGATCGGGATTTTGGTATCAGATTTGAGCAAATTTGGCGTCGTTAGTCTCGTGAGTGAAATGGTGTTCTAAATTGGTAACTTTTACCCGATTCCGCGTCGTAGGCCCGGGGAGACGCTTTTGGCCATTTTTCCTAATTTAATTCTTTAGTAGTGAATTATTTAGCTACATTAGTTACTTGTAGTTATATTTACATTATACAATTGGTTTGATTAGATTTGGGCCATTTGCAGTCGGATACTCGTTGCAAGAGCGTGATATCGGGTTGATTTGAGCAGTTCGAGGCAAGTGGCTTGACTAACCTTGTGTGGGGGAACTTCCCCTTTGAATGTTTGGTATTGTTTGATTTGTAAGCGCCGTGTACGTGAGGTGACGAGTACATACACGGGCTATTGTTGTAAAATTCCCGTTTTTCTCCTAAGTCATAAACTATTTTTCCCTTTTTGAACTGCACTACTATGTTTAATTTCTTAGTCAAGATTAGGAAATCATGCCTTCGTGTTTTAACTGCCTATCTGATATTCTGCGCGACATACTTAGGTCCTTTTTCTCTTGATTTTGTTTATGCTAAACTGTATAATTCGATGTCGTACCTGTCACTTCATCTTGAGCTGCATATTTACTTTGGGACTACGGACGTATTCCGAGAGATCCCCCAGCACTGCATATTTACTTTGGGACTACGAACGTATTCCAGGAATCTTGTCACACCCCAAACCTGAAGAGGCGTGGTCGGCACCCGGTGCCATACTCGGCCCGAGCGTACCACTCTGTAACTGTGAACTCTGGAGGGGTAACCCTCAACTTAGGCTGATGAGGCCATATTCTGAATCATCCAAAAATAATATCTCTCTCATATGAGGGTGACATACCCAAAAGCTGATATATATCATTGTGCAGGACGACGAAGCCACCATGAACATCTACTGCTCTACAAAATATACAGGACTAATCTACAAGCCTTTAGAGATAACTAAATTATATCATGGTCGGGACAGGGCCTCGGCCTACCCATCAAATCAATATATATCAAAATGGAATCCAAGGTGTTGACCTGGTAACTCCGAAGAAGCGGAGCTTACCAACCAAGCTGATGTTAGACTCTGTCTGCTAGGAGGGTCTGTCCACCTATCAATGAGGATCTGCAAGCATGAAATGCAGCGTCCCCGACGATAGGGACGTCTGTACAAAATAATGCATCCAGCATGTAAAGCAACAGAATTAGTGAAAGCTGAAATTGAACTGATAATATAATAACTAAAAGTAACAGGGAGTCAAAGATAATCTGAAGATAAGCTTACATGCTGATACTGACTTAACTCACTCAATATAGTAAGTAAAATAGTTATCCGGCCTTAAAAGGATCGGTATCTGTAACTGCTTTGTCGTTGTAGGCTCGCGCTCGGCCATACTAGGCTCTGTATCTCGGCCATTCTGGGATCGCTCACAGGTGCTCGGCCATAGTAGGCTCTGTATATAATTCACCATCTGATCAGAGGTTTCCTAATAGGGGCCTGCCCATCGATTATAGCTCGATGGTGGTGAAAATACTGTAATATTGTATATATATAGACTCTCTGCTCTCTTGGCTGACATAAGACAAAACCAAATAGAATATGAAGTCCCGATAAGGGAGAATATTTTAACTTATGAGACTAGAAAAATGTACATAAATTCAGGAATATGAACTTCTCTTTATGTGTCGTTATCAAACACATGTAGTTACTGGATCATGGAAAAATAAAGGAATGGTTTATCCTTAACATACCTTATCACAATATTACCAATCACCAAGTTGAAGTTGCCCTTTTTCACCTTTCTACAACAAAAATAATAATAATATCATTAAGTTATGAAAGGTACAACTATCCCACAACGAACGACACGCTTATTTTGTATTAAAACGAGCAGCATCTCCCCTATAATCCTTACTTCCTCCAAATTCAAGATAAGACCAACAATACAAGAACACAATGAAAAAAACATATATACATCATTTTCCAGCCTTATATACACCATAAAATACTACAAAGTAGCCCAACACACCCCAACTCTTCATACACAAAATGACCACGGTAGTAGTGTCAAACAATCCGAAAATGTTCCGACGAACGACCAGACCACCACCTTCTTTTATGTGGTGTTTCTCCACACCCTTCCTCCTCCAATACTCGACATAATATTAGTAAAACTTGCAGCCCAACAGCAACACAAAACATTCCAAAAAACAGTCTGCTACAAGTGAATAACTCGAACTCACGGCTTCCAATCACCGTCCCGTGAGTTCTTACAAGTATAGAACGATTTACCTTAATTTTATAGCAGAAAAAGTGGATGAAAGAGAGCAGTAAACTTACCTTATTTTTTGGAAAGCTCATCTCCTATCTTGATTCTTCAAACTCTAGCTTTTTCTCCAACTAGAACTTTAAAAGAAGAGAAAATTATTTAGGGTCTTGTCTTGAATTTTTGAGAGCATTTTGCTGGGGTACATCTAATTGTTTTAATCTATTTTGAGTGTAATATCTGAAGTAAATCATCCCTTAAAAGGTCTCTTTTGCCGGCCTTGGAGCTTTTAATTGAAGCCTCTCCTTTTGGCAAGTAGGTGATGCACCTACTTGTCACCTACCAGTCTGTGCAGTCTTACAAAAACGTGAATATCTCTATTTCAATGTCGTATCAATTAAAGGTTTACTTAATTGGAAACTAGACTCATAGATCTTCAATTTGATGGGTGGAATACCCCATAAATCTAAGTATATTGGGAGAAAATTGCAGTTACATGTGACCCTAGTTTTCAGTAAAACTTATGAACATAACTTGTGATGACTTTCATCGACTTTTGTCTACAACTCGCTTGACTTCAAAACATAACACAAAAATATCATACGACTAATATATATCATAACATAATCTCCTTATCATGTTAGTCACCCCAGTCTCACCCCAAAAGTACATGTTATAAGATTCCCAACTTAACGACTTTCGACAAAACATTGTTTTCTTCAAATCCTTTAGCTTCTGAACCTTCTAACCCTCTTTGTACTTTTTGTTCATGATCTTCAATATTTGTCACCTCCAGGTAACATGGTTAACTTAATTTATATACTTCCAAAGATGATTTCATTTCTGAGCTTACATCAATTAACTTACGACGTACTTTGACGTACGAAAACATGGGGTGTAACATCATTCCCCCCTTTGGAACATTCGTCCTCAAATGTTGACTAATATACTTATCAACCTTATAACCTATAGATCTTACGAATAATTCACTACTTCCCTTTCCATTCAGGCAACTAATCTGTGAATAAATCCAAAGGCCAGGGCATTCCCCCCTCTAGGCATATTTCTCACACCACGACTTGTGGTCGGAATTCTTCTGATCTCGTAATTATTGCTACCTTCTGTCATGTATCATGTACGACTATGTACTTGTACGGGCACCTATGATACTCTTCTCTCATTTGTTTCTCCAAATTTTAGCTAATCTCTAGGCCCACTTTGTGAATATATAGAGAACTATAACAAGCTGTCTCTCTAGGCATTTGTAGGTGTATTGAAGTCCTTCGTGTGGTACTTTGTCGAACTTATGACTATTTCTATCTTTTGTTTCATAGCCTCAGTTACCTATCCTTACGGATTTAATTCATCTAGGTAGGTCATACTATACCAAAACACTTACTTCAGTTTGTTATTACCGAGGTTTTCTACCCAACTCTAGGTTACTCTGTCGTAGCTTAACCTATATGTATAAACGTAAGTCATTTAATACTTCTTCATTATTGTTCATCTTAAGAATGACAAACCAATCTCCTCTCATACTTTTTACTTTTATACATCCATCGTTGATTCAGCTTAATTTTTATCTTAATATACCACTCATAACTTGAAACCTCTTACGTAATACATTGTCACTAGGGCTCACGTCTCATCGGGGAACATCTTAAGTTATTTTCTTGATCCTCTTAGGGGCGATACTATACTTCAATAACCGTATTTCATATCATCCCAACATGATTAATCTTATGGGGGTATTCTAATCATGTGCAATTCATGAAATCATTCTCTTCTAAATTCTCCTACTCTTAAACTGCTCTGAGTTCACTCATGCTATACTGAGCTTTCTATAACTTATGGAAACCATCGGCTCCCTTGTTGTGATGGGTTTAATCCCGAGGAATTACCTATTCTTGTTGCCTTCTCACTCATCTTTTCTTATCCTTACTCCTATCCACCTACAACCTTGTTTCTCTACCATACTTTAGCTTGCAATCTACACATATCTATTTATGGTACTCACAACCTTCCTTTCACTTTCTAAAACCATACGTTTCCATATGTTATTCTGGAACCTCAAGCAAAACATCACGCTATCTCTAGCTCTTCTGTACTCTCTTAACTAGACCTCTTAGTACCTGGAAACCATAGGGTGGAAGATACTCTAGTAATGACACAACTATCATATATGGATACGGAATCACCACGTTTCTAGCCCTTTATCTTATGTCTGGACTATTACCAAGCTTTTGCACTTCAGTATCTCGTACCTTCATCACCTTTGCCTTACTTACCTTTAGATCTCGCATCAAATATTCTGTCTCTTTCATAACCTCCCTTCCACATAGGTGGAATTCACATCCACAACTTGAAGCTCTACTATAATACTTGCACCTCTGGTGCATACACAATCCGGTGGGAGCTCCATGCTGACTTCTTATGAGGCTAGTACTCTTCTGACCAGCTTTATCGTAGAGCCGTTATAGAATATGACTAATGTACTATCTCTATTTTACATCTGATATAAAGGGTGATTCTGCAATGTTCTCAATCATGATTTCTATAATTATATTGGTCTAATAATTAGACTCCAGATTTACTTAGTTTATAAAATTAGCCCCTCGTGGACTCTATGGAACATCCATGATATAACCTTTTTAACAATTCAAGCTTTTGTCTATGACGTGGATTAAATTCTTTCTTTTAACTTATACTAGAGTCTCCTATAGCTGTATTGTTGTCAACATATATAATGCATGGATAACACTCTGAAATCTTAATTGTTTTCATAACGTAACTAACTATGGGTCATAGACCGAATAATTCCTCTTGTGCCTTCTCAGCTTTCGTTAAAAGTAAGCAATTACTTTGCTTGGTCGTTCTGCCTCTTGTTGCATGAATACTTGTCTTATCTTAGTGCCCACATATATAGGAATTTTGTGCAACTCATATGATCTCGAATATTACTTTGGATTTTACTTCCCCTTCCTTAGTCACAATATGTACCGCTTTCTTATATAGTGCATATGATGTTGTGGTGAGACTGTTGTTACAAGACCATTATTTATTTAGGTCACTATGCTTATGTTGAAGCCTCCTTGCTTATTTCCTCAGCTATTCTTTCGTTACAGCGCTTAGGGAAAGCCCTCTGAATTTTGCAAAGCTGTGAGCTTATTACATTGTATACCCCACGGAATTTTTGATGTTCTTACTCGCCTATCATTATCCTTAGTTACTTACCTCCACGCCCTTGTGCTTATAGGGTTTTTTCTAAATTGAAATTTCGATCATCTCCCTAGTGGCACTCTCTTTTATTTCTGTAACAGTTATACGATACCTTTTACTACCCCAACTCATATCTGAATATTTCACAAGAATTACGATGTCATATTTGCGAGGCTGAATTTCATGTGCTAGGTTTCACTATGTTTATCTTGCATAATCTGGTGATTCATATGAACCTCTTATCTAGCCATAACTAGGCTCTTCCCGAAGAAACAACTAACTACTCATCAGTCCATGCTCATATTTATATTCTGCGTAACCTCTCTTGGGTTATCTCTTATGTCTTAACTTACCTCTCGCACTACCTCCTTATGGATCAAGCGTTCATTTGCACTTACTATCAATAACATCCTGGTCGGGAACCCTAACTACAATATCATTACTTTTACCTTTTTACCGCATTCTTTCTTTACTATTCCATAGTTACTTGAACTACATAACTCCGAATTACTACCATATCACATCGTCTTCCCCCCTTTAGGGGAGTACTAGCATTTAATGTTATATATGGTTTACCTCTTCATCTTTGGTGACTTTTCACGACTTCACTAACTCCACTCGCCTTGCGGTAACCCTTCCCTACTAAGGATTACTGAGTTGCTTATGCACGAGGGTGACACATAGTGTAACTGGCACACTTAGTCCCTTAAGCATGACTCTGCTCACATTGCTTGCTTTAGGGAAGCGTCTTCCTGAACGGCCTTTAAAAATTATTCTTCTGTTGTCCGTTCTATCATTTTCGGAACACGATTTCTGAAATACTTACGACGCCGACTATTATCGAACCCTTTGGTCCCTAAATCATGTTCGATTTTTTTCTTGTGTACTAGCCTATGTTGATTTCTATTACTCCGCGGGGGTCTAACTTAGCCTTCTGGTAATTACTTTGGAGTCGCTAACTCATTTTCTCGAAATAAGGATATGACTTTATGGCTTATACTCTTTTATAGTCTCAAGGCATGTCACCTCTTGTCTTTTCCTTTACATGACTATAAGCTATGTCATCCTGTCATATTATGATTTACCGTTACCACCCTTTTATCATATATTACACGTAATGCTTCATTTACTCTCTTTTTATTCTCCTGCTAATATCTCTGTTTATTACCTTATTCTAAAAGCTTCGACAAAACATTGTTTCACTTTTAACTCCCCTGGCTCAATCAACCTTTTTGGGTTACTCTAACCCAAGTTGGATCCTGCTATCTCATCCTTCTTATAAATTATATATGTTAGCTCCCATAGGGAATAACTGAGATGGGTGTAGCAAATTGTACATACCTCTATTTCTGTTGTAGGTAACTTAGAATCTTTATATTTCTCTGCCTGAATTGGCAATTCAGATAATCTTCATTAACTGGGTACCTCATACCCTTCTTCACCTTGTTTCTGTTACCCGTTGAAACTTATACTTTTACCTTTTGATACTCACATGTCCTGCTATTCACGGGGTATGTTAGATATTCCTGTCTTAGGACTTGAGTCGAAAATTTGCACATCTGGTATGCACGATCTGATAGGGCCTGAAACTAGGCCACATTGTCAAGAATTCACTCTCTACTAGTGCCCTTGCCTGCTGCTGTATTAGCCCTCTGGATAGCTGTAATTTTTCAAATTGCAGGCATCTCTATAATTAGCAAACTTAAGTCTTGGCTTGAACTCTTATGGCTCAGCTCTATAGCACGATATGGATTTGAAAGAAGGGTAACAGACTCCCAAAATGCATTGTAGCTTCCTGTTTATATAATGTGGTTCACAACACATCTATAAAAAAGGCTCTACTAGACACGGCTTGCAGACTCCCTAGGACAGAACTGCTTTGATACCAAGTAAGTGACGCCCCAAACCTGAAGAGGCATGGCCTGCACCCGATTCCATACTCGGCCTGAGTGTACCACTTTATAACTGTGAACACTGGAGGGGTAACCCTCAACTTAGGCCGATGAGGCTATATTTTGAATCATCCGAAAATAACATCTCTCTCATATGAGGGGTAACATGCCCAAAAGCTTATATTTATAATTGTGTAGGAAGACAAAGCCACCATGAACATCTACTGCTCTACAAAATATACAGGACTCGTCTACAAGCCTCTAGAGATAACGGAACTGTACCATTGTCGGGACAGGCCTCGGCCTACCCATCAAATATGTGTATATAAAAATGGACTCTAAGGTGTAGACCTGGTAACTCCGAGGAAGTGAAGCTTACCAACCAAACTGATGTTTGACTCTGTTTGCTGGGAGGGTCTGTCCAACTGTCAATGAGGATATGCAAGCATGAAATGCAGCATCCCCAGCAAAAAGGATGTCAGTAAGAAATAATGTACCGAGTATGTAAGGAAACAGAATAACTGAAAGCTGAAATTGAATTGATAATATAATAACTGAAAGTAACTGGGAGTCAAAGAAAATCTGAAGATATGCTTACTGCTGAAATTGACTCAACTCTCTCAATATAGTAAGTAAAATAGATGTTCGGCCTTATAAGGCTCAGTATATGTAATTGCTCTGTCGTAGTAGGCTCGTGCTTGGCCATACTAGGCTCTGTATCTCGGCCATTCTGGGCTCGCTCATAGGCGCTCAGCCACAATAGGCTCGGTAAATAACTCACCATCTGATTAAAGGTTGCACAATAGGGGCCTGCCCATCGATCATAGATCGATGGTGGTGAAAATATTGTATTACTGTATATTCTGCAACCCCATTTTGCTGTGGGGTGTATGGGAATGTCTTTTGAGACTCAATACCTTGCTTTTTCTATATAGACTCTCTGCTCTCTTGGCTGACATAAGATAAAACCAAATTGAATATTAAGTCCCGATAAGTGAGAATGCTATAACTTATGAGACTAGAAAAATGTACATAAATTCAGGAATATGAACTTCTCTTTATGTATCGTTATCAAACACATGTAGTTACAGGATCATGACAAAATGAAGGAAAGGTTTAGCCTTAACATACCTTATCACAATATTACCAATCACCAAGTTCAAATTAATATCAGAGCGGTAAATAAGCGGGAATTAGCACATTAGGCCTAAAAATATAATAACATCAAATCAATAAAGCCAAGTATAAATCACATTACAAGCTCAAATTCTAAAACCCTAAACCAGAAGTTCTAGTTCTTATCCCTAGCAGAGTCGCCATAGTTGTCACACCTCCTTTTTCCCAAAAGGGGATATAAAGAATTTTTCCAATTTAAGTGACATAATCGAAATGAGATTATTTTAGTTAAATTTAGAGTCGACACTCAGAATTATTTATTTACGGTGTTCCGAGTCACCAATTATTTTAAAATCCCAAATCGAGAAAATTTGACTCCGTTTAAAGTCTGAGAAACCAGAAGACCGGGTAAGAAATTCTCTTAACCCGGGAGAAGGTGTTAGGCATTCCCGGATTCCGTGGTTTTAGCACGGTCGCTTTGCAATTTATACCTGGCTTAAATAACAGATCATTACGTATTTAAGAATCTATGTGCGTTCTACCTTTTACTGCTTTTAATTACTCGATTATTCGTGTTTAGAGAATTATGTTAAGACGAGTTACGCGTACGTATACTTGTTTAGTTTGGCGCATCAAAAATCATGTCATGCGTACGTGTACACAATTCACAACACTTAGCTTATTTAAGAAAAAGTTTGGTCAAAGTCGCGTAAACACGCACCTTGAATTTATTTGGAAAATAAAATCGTAATCACGTCACGGGAACATGTACGCAATCACGACAGTAGTTTAAAAACCGCGCCTGAGAGGATTTCTACGAGTGTTTGATTAAGGCGTATTAGTTTACTAAGAATGTTTGACCATGGTCACACGAACATGTATCTTGGTTTATTTTTGGCATCACAACTATGTCATGTGTACGTGTACACAATTAATCACGCTTTATTATTATTTAGATTTTATGCCAAAGTTGCGCGAACACATACTTTGGTGTTAATTTTGGAACCCCTAATTATATCACGCGAACATCGAAAATCCTAAAGATTGCCTACCCGAGTGTGGTAGGCCTAAAGCATGCTCCTAACGACTCAATGAAATAAAGAAAATAATAAGATCCATATCAAGTCCAAATCCCTTTTGATCCAAAATTTTGTTTTTCATTTCTATCAATCTAAAATCTGAATATCTCGAGCAAACCCCAATTTTCGTTTTTTCTTTAAAATCCAACCATTCGATCCAATGGAATAAAATAAAGCTACAGAAGTGGTCAAATATTCTTAAGCCTAAATTCATTTCTTGTTTTACAAAAATTTCTGTTTTGATAGTAATTATTATAACTAAACCAAACAACTCAAAATCAATTCATTTTTCACGTTCTAAACTAATTCAACGTAGCAACTACTCAGTTAAGAATAAATTAAATGCAAACGATAATATCAACCAAGAGAACCTTTCCTAAAGTCATTCAATCAGCATCAAATTAGGGAAAACAAGTTTGTAAGAAGTGTGAGAAATTGGACCTTAATTTAACTGAAAATCGATGTAAGCCAGTACAATGATGTACTCCGATCAGTCGACTCCAAACTGGAAAAACTAGTGGGGGCAAGGAGCCGAACCATGAAAGGTAATCGGCGACCAGCTTTGGACTGGATCACTCGAACGAACCCACGAATTAGGGAACCTCGATTCAGAACTAAGAAAGAACTCCAACTCGCCTACCTTTGCTAAATTTCGGACTTCCGATGAACCAGATTTCAGACTGTTTTTTAGCAGTTTCGGAAGAGGTTTCAGTCGGTTTTCGAATCTGTTTTGCCGGATTCAACGTAGGGTCGCCAGATTTTCAAATGAGATAGAAGGTGAAGGGCGAAAGGACAGCAACAGCGTCATGAAATCATCGTCGACTGTCAACTCTGGCGACTGCAACAGAACTAATTAGAGTCATGGCTCCTCTGTTTGGGCTTGGAGGTGGAGGAATTGGGTGGCTGATTCTTTTTTAATGTGGAAAGGAGTCGATGGTGCTGTTGAATCAGAGAAAGAAGGAGATATCCCAGCAATCATGCATGTCGTTCCTTTTTGTCTTTTGGAATTGAGAGTCAGCCGTTTCTTTTCGGATCCCCCTCTCCCCTCTTCCCTCTTCATTATATATAGAGATGTGTGTGTATAATGATGTAAGGAAGTTATGATATGAGTGGGTTAATTGGAAAAATGGATTGTCGAGAGTGTGTTGTGAGTGGGGGAGATGGGAACGTGAGGGGTGAGTGAAGTGAATGTCACGACCCAAATGCTAATTAAGGTCGTGATGGCGCCCAACTCCGATGTTAGGCAAGCCAACCTTAATGTGCTAGTGAACCCTTTTAATTTATCAAACATTTTCCCAATACTTGCGAAATTCTAGAACTTAAATCACGAAACAAACAAAATGACATAAACAACCGTAATGAAGGAAATAACCATATTAGTCACAACCAATAATTACAATCCAAAAATATAATGTACACTACATGAGTGTGCTAGGAACTGGCGTCACAAGTCTACGGGAATCTAATAGAATGAGTATCCAAAAGAAAATACAAGTCTGCCCTATAAAATGGATACTAGCCAAACTTGCAAGCAGTTAAACCCAACATATACTCTCACAAGGCTATACCATGCATTATGAATATGTACATTATCTGTATATCACCATTTTGTATTAAGGAAGAGTATTCTCAAGCTAATACNCCCCCCCCGGCATCCTCGTTATCTTGAATCTGGAACAAGTAAGGGTATTTAGACTTCATCTCCTCTTCTACTTCCCATGTTATTTATTCCCTGTTCTTGTTCATCCACAATACTTTGACGGAAGCTACATCCTTTGTTCTCAGCTTGCGTACTTGTCGATCTAATATAGCCACAGGCACTTCTTCATATGATAGATCCTCTGTAACTTGTACATATTTGATAGGGACGACCCGAGAAGGGTCTCCAATACATTTCCTCAACATAGATACATGGAATATCGGGTGGACAAATTCCAATTCGGAGGGCAATTCTAACTCATAAGCAACTTGTCCAATTCGTCGAAGAATTTTGTACGGACCGATATACCGCGGACTCAGCTTACCCTTCATCCCAAAATGCATAACACGCTTCATCAGCGAGATCCTTAGGAAAACACAATCGCCAACCTCAAACTCCAGATCACGATGTCGGACATCAGAATAAGACTTGTGCCTGCTTTGCGTCGTCCTCAGCCGCTCTTGTATTAGTTTCACCTTCTCAATGTATTGGTTAATCAAATCTGGCCCATATAGTTCTGTTTCACCGACTTCGAACCATCCAAGTGGTGATCTACATCTCCTCTCGTATAGTGCCTCGTACAGGGCCATTTTAATACTAGAATGGTAGCTATTATTGTAGGCAAATTCTATGAGTGGAAGATGGTCATCTCAATTCCCCTTGAAATCCAGAACACATGCTCATAGCATATCTTCAAGTGTCTGAATGGTACGTTCAGCCTGTCCGTCAGTTTGTGGATGGAATGCAGTGCTGAGATTCACTTGTGTGCCTAAACCTTTCTGAACAAGACCTCCAAAAGTTAGCCGCGAATTGCGCTCCTCGGTCTGATATAATAGATATCGGCACACCATGAAACCTAACAATCTCCTTGATATACAACTTCACATAATCTTCAGCTGTGTAAGTTGTCTTAACTGGCAGAAAATGGGCACATTTTGTAAGTCGATCAACTACCACCATATGGAGTCAAACTTATGATAGGAGCGAGGTAATCCAATAATAAAGTCCATATTAATCACCTCCCATTTCCAGGTCGGAATCTCTATATTCTGAAGCAATCCACTGGGTTTCTGACATTCGATTTTTAGTTGTTGACAATTAGGACACTGGGCTACAAATTCTGCAATAGACTTCTTCATGTTATCCCACCAATACTGCTCCTTGACGTCATGATACATCTTTGTCGAGCCGGGATGGATAGAATATCGGGACTGGGGCCTAACACTACCTCTGAAGTCATGAGAATACCCTACAAATCCCGCCCACTTATGTTGGCCCCTATCCTGCTCCCTATCTACCCTTTTCTGGCGCTTACGATCCTCTAGGGTCTGGGCATAAGCCTAAATACGGGAAATATCCATGCCCTCCACCAAGGAGGCTATCGTGTACTCATTTATCAGATGTGGTCCCAACCCATTCAAGAACATATGCACCCTATCACTCATTTCGGCCACCATATACGGAGCATACCTTGCTAAAGAATCAAACTGCATACTATACTCTCGCACACTCATATCACCTTGTCTAAGGTTCAAGAACTTATCAGCTCTAGCTCTTCGTATCTCAACTAGTAAATAGTGACGAAGAAAGGCCTCAGAAAATTCCTTCCACACAGCTGGAGGGGCGTTTAGACCCCTGGATATCTCCCAACTATCATATCAGAAAACCGCTAAACCCCGTAACCGATAAGAAGCCAACTCCACTGCCTCTGTATCTGTAGCATGCATAACCCGTAGTGTACGATGAATCTAATCAATAGAAGTCTGCGGGTCCTCCCTGGGGTCTGATCTGGTAAACACTGGAGGGTCTAGATTAATAAAATCACGAACTCTCGTACTATATGGTTTATCAACAACATCGGTATTTTGCCTCTGAGCCTGAGCAGATACCAAGCTAGTCAATAACTACACCGCACTCCGCATATCCTGGTCTGTAGGGCCAGACGGAGGAACTGGTGGTTCTGGGTGCCTCCTAATATCCTCTGGATGAGACGGAGTAGATGAGGTATCTGACGGCATCTCACTTTGAGCCTCACTTTGGCCTGCTCTGGCTTGAGGTACCTAATTGGTACCCTCTCCCGCAGCTATATCAAGCCGTCTACTAATCACTTGCTTCCTAGTCGAAGGCATCGCAGAAAGAAAACAAGGTTAATATTAGATACGAACACCAAAGACTCAACTCTACGCACGATCTAGATTCAGGGAGAAGGTAATAGCCCTAGATGTCATGTAGTCTCCTGATTATAAATGTGGCGAGATACACATCCATAATCAAGATTCTACTAGACGCGGCTCATAGACAAACCCTAGGACAGACTTGCTCTGATACCAAGTTTGTCACGACCCAAACTGGAGGATCATGACTAGCACCCGGACCATACTTGCCAAGCACCAACGTACATTTTATCTAACCTTCTTTATTATCTTTAAGGGCCGACGAGATCAATATGAATGGTAGATATGGATCATGAAAAATAAACAATGAAAGATAATGGCATGAACCTACATCACATGGGATGACAAGACTACTAAGAAACTACATATAAGGTACGAGCTACAATGCTGCCATGAAAGACTATACAACAAAAATTAGCCAACAAGGCATACCAACTATACATGAGTCGACACCTGTCTATGAGCCTCTAAAGGAGCAGTGATACAACATTTCCGGAACAGGGCCCCGACATACCCATAATATCTAATAACGAAAATGCATACCAATACCATGGCAAGTCCGGAGAAAGGATTTTGCCGATATCCGCTGAACTGGGAAGCCTACTGTGGTGGGGGAGCTGCGTCTACCTGTCTACCAGGACCTTCAGCACGACATGCAGCATCCACAAATAAAAAGGACGTCAGTACGAATAAAGTGCTGAGTATGTAAAGCAGGAAAGCATAAGTAAGAACAGTAATGTAAACAGGGATAAAGTATATACAACCTCTAGCATCTGGGTACCTCTGAGGGATACTGACATGAAATGCGTGATACATACATATATATATATACATAAACTTTTAAAACATACACCTCTGTGGGAAACATCATCATCATATCGTACCCGGCCGTAATAGGCTCGGTAAAACGTACTCGGCCACGTGGAGCTCGGTAACCCAACTGATAAGTGGTTGCACAATCGGTTCCAAACACGGCCGACTATACCGCGGCTCAGTAGAGTAAAATAGATATGTATATATATATATATATATATAATGCATGTAGGACTCAATGAAATCATATTCTGAACCTTTCAAAGTGACGTAAGGTCGATATTCTTCGTACACGTTATTAGGACTAACTCTTCATCAAGAATCTTATAAGAATCAGGAAGTACCAACAACATTGTTAACATAATAATAAGAGAAGCAACCTCAACATCAATTGTTCCATAAGAAGGGAAACAATGTAAGTACTGCTAGCTTCTAAGAGTAGAGTATCTTTGGAAGCTCGTTCATTGCATTATGTACAATCGGAGTCGTGCAAAAGAAGGAAAGGGATAGCCTCACATACCTTGTATATATACTGCCCAACCTCAAGCTATGCAAATGTCACGACTCCTTAATCTACAATAAGAGAAACGACACTATCGTTATCGTTTAAGCGTCGTAACTATTATGTATCGACCATAACATATTTTACGATGAAACGGACAACACCTCCCTTATATATATGACTTCACACAAGTCAAAACAATCACCAAAAAGCCCAAATAGCATCAATAATAATCATATTGAGCCTCCCAAAACAGTCCACACAACCTAATCACTTCATACATAAGACGACCACCGCCGTAGTGTCAAACGACCCGGAGATGTTACAACGAACGACCAGACAACCACCCTACATCTATATGGTGTTTATCCACACCCTTCCTCCTCCAAAACTCCACAAAACAGTAGTAAAACACGCAGCCCAACAGCAACACAAAACAGTCCACAAAACAGTCCGCTACAATTGAATAACTCGAACTCACGGCTTCCGATCACCGTCCCGTGAGTTCTTACAAGTATAGAACGAATTTCCATGAATTTACAGCAGAAAAAAATGGATGAAATAAAGCAGTAAACTTGNACATCTATATGGTGTTTCTACACACCCTTCCTCCTCCAAAACTCCACAAAACAGTAGTAAAACACGCAGCCAACAGCAACACAAAACAATCAACAAAACAGTCCGCTACAATTGAATAACTCGAACTCACGGCTTCCGATCACCGTCCCGTGAGTTCTTACAAGTATAGAACGAATTTCCATGAATTTACAGCAGAAAAAAATGGATGAAATAAAGCAGTAAACTTGCCTTACTTGTTGGATAACTCAGCCCTTATGTTGGTTCTTCAAACTCTAGGTTTTACCCCCAATTAGAACTTGAAAGAGAGTGAAAATCAATTAGGATTTGTGGATAATTTTTGGGAGGAAGCTTGCAGGAGTTTAGGTCTGGTTATTTGTGATATACAATGAGGGTTATATTTCAGGAGATAAGACTTTAAATGGGCTCTTTTGCCGACCCGAAATTGCCTATTTTTGGGCTCTCATATAACCAAGTAGGTGACACACCTACTTGTCACCTAGCAGCCTGTGCAGTCTCTAATCTGATGTCGTATTGATAAATAGTTTAATGCGTTGGACACTAGACTCATAGATCTTAAATTTTATGGGTAGATCACCCTGTAATTCCAAGTAAATTGGGAGAAAAACTTAGTAACATTTAACCTAAAGTTTAAATAAAATTATAAACATAAGTTGCGACACTTTTTGTCGACTTTTGTTTCATAACTTGTTTGACTTCAAGACTTATGATACAAATATTATATGATTAAAATACCTTTAAACACAACCTCTTGAGAATATTAAGAACCCCTAGGTTTACCCAAAAATACGGGTTACATCATCATTGACACGTTTAACTTCTAATACTTGTTAATCACCCGTATACACTCTTGTATCATTTAAGACCAATAGGATTAACTTCTTATCGTCTCAAAGATACTCTCTTCTCAGATTTACGTCGACTAAATTATGGCATGAACCAACGTACGTGAATATATATATATATATATATATATATATATATATATATACTTCTATCTTTAAAAAAAATACTTCTATATATTAAAAAAATACTAAAAGTGAATAGTAAATCTTTCAATACATGATATTTCTATCTTTTATTTTTCTTTTCAAGATTTTTATTCAAATTGATAGCATTTTTATTTCAGGTGCACCCTAATTATACCTTTTATTTCTTTGTTTTTTTCCCAGAATCTCATGCATTTCAAACTAATTTTTTTGAAAAATACTTCTATATATTAATTTTTTTTGAAATATATATGTGTGTGTGTGTGTGTGTGTATATATCAGCTTTTAGGAGCGGCTAAAAATATATTCCTATATCTTATGTTTTAATTGGGTGATTATTTATTAGACTGAAAATAAAATAAAAAACCGTAAAATAAGAAAATAGTCCCGGAATTTTATTTTCCGAACTATGATATTTGTGTGAGTTAGTGAAAGTTTTATGATTTTTGTGTGAGAAAGCAAAGTTATATGACTTTGGTGAAAAAAGTCATAGTTATGTGATTTTTATGTGAGAAAACAAAAGTTATATGACTTTGACCAAAAAAAAGGCAAAATTATTTGACCATTTGTAAAATTTACCCCTAAATTAAGGAGCTAGAAAGTAAGAAGGTGCAGGAATATTAGCAATTAGCAGATAATCCGAACTCTACCTAAATAGAACAAACAACTTCCAAGAAATGAAAGACTGATATATTATATGTATTTATATGTGTGCGCGCGCATAAGTATATTGCACGTATGTATATGTACGTGAATGTATATATATTCAAAGGTGGATGAAAGAGAATAAGAATAGAAAGATTCATTGGCAGGGGAACCTGGGGTGCATGTTAGAGGATGTTTCTCAAAGGTCCTACAATTTTCCTTGAACTTTAATTCTGCTTGTGTAAAAATCTTCAAATCATAACTTTCTTGGAGGCGCGAACCACTGTAGCAATCGAAATTGTTCATTTCAGGAAGAGGAATCACATTATCACAGTCGTAACAATCAACTCCAAAAAATAAAACAGACTCAGTATAAGCAAGTATCCAGTTTACTTCATGAACAAAAGGACCACAGAATTAGGTGGAAAAAAAAATATCACAGCAACTAAGTGAAGTTCTATGACAATTCAAGAAAAAGTTACCAAATCTTAAAAAAAAATTATGATATTTCAGAAATGATCTGCTGGTGCGTTCTTGAGTCAGCACAAGCAACAACATTAAACCCACCCGGTGGAATGGAAGACGCCGGAGAAGGTTGCCAGGATAATTGATTACCCTGCCAATCAGTTATAATTCCTTCCGCACCCTCCACTATAGGAATTAGCCCTAGAAAACCGCATGGATCAACAGCACTATCAACGACGACTTGCAACATTCCAGCAGCCAATTCAGAGTAAGCAACACAATTGCCGTTGAAAAAAGTTTCTCCAACCTTGTATGCCAGCCGATCATATGCAACTTTGGCATCTTCATTGTAATCGGGGTCTTTGATATCAACATAGGCTTGTCCCAAGTTTTCACAAGCTCGAGTTCTAACACGAACCCCATTCCTAGTAGTGATGCCACCCGTCCTCCCAACAGTTTTGATTCCTGCTATGGGGTTATTGATGCAACCAATGACTGGTTTTCCGTTGTGAAGTAGAGCAATCAGTGTGCCAAATGTTGGCAATAGTCCTTCTGCTGTACCATTAATAGGATCCAGAACCCAAACAAACTCAGGAATTACTGGTCCACTACAGTTATTCCATCCATTCTGTTTCCCGTACACCGTGTGGCAAGGTAAATCTTTTAGGATAACTGAGATCATAGCAGTCTCTACTTCAGCGGCAATGCTTGTCTGCCATAAGACATTAATATCAGAAGACTTGAGCACGTTGCCCCGAGCCAAATAGTGGCTCAAAATGATTTCTGCAGCAGCATCCATAGCCTTATCGGCAACATCAGCAAGAAGATCTAGTTTGGTCTTGCTAAGCAGCAAAGGTTCTCTTTTGCTAGTTGTGAGAGAGTCTCTTTTGTTGGCAACATCAGCAAGATGATCTAGTTTGGTGTTGCTAAGCATCAAAGATTCTGTTTTGCTAGTTGTGAAAGAGTTGGTCGAATGCGTGGACATGTTTATAATATCTACAAATCAATAAAGACATGTGGAGAAATATGTTAGCTTCAGGATTTAAACACAGCAGTTTCAAGGTTTGGCATTCACGAGGGCAGTAAACACAAGTCAACATACATCAATAACTTAACCAAACATCAAATAGGCACTTCCAATAGATATTTAAATTAAATGAATAATCATTGAAACGCATTACACAAATATAAAAATCGAGTTTTCATCTATCATTGCATCATTAGTTATGTATAAAAGACGACATCTTTTATATAACAGGCAAACCATCACTCAAGTATTAATGAATCGTAGTCTTGCTACATGATTAGTTTTTATGTATTATATTGAAGAAAAAACTCTTTCTTGTAGTAAGTGAGAGACAGAATCAAACTTAACTTCACAATCAAATAACAAGTCTCAAGGTCATATGCAAATACTTTTCAACATTAGGGTCCTTTTGATGTTGGAGAAATTATAATCCTTATTTCACAATTTAAACAATCCCTCTATTCTTATCTTACACTTCCAATCTACAAATTTTAAGGATATCTAATGTTCAGAATTCAACATACTGGATATAATCAATGAGCAGATTGTGTAGCTATTCAACAATTTCTTCAGAAGTTCAAGATCAATCAGGCACCTGATGGGGAAGATTTTTCTAGCCAATACCTGGAGGTTTACTAGTAGTACGGTTGCTTAATGATCTCATTGGTAAGTTTACTAGGAATGTTTTTTCTTTTATTCACCATAAGAATCATGGTGTGTGCAAATTTGTAAGAAATTTTTTACTTAAGTTAGTTTGCAGGAAAAACCACAATTCTACAACAACAACAACAAAATGGTGGTTTTCTTGTTTCATAGCCTTCAAATTGAAGAGCTCAAATATGAGAACTAGCGTCTTCATGTACTTATTTAATAGGAATATAGCAAGCTGCAAAAACCAAAAAAGAAAAAGAGAAAAAGGATAAAAGCAAACGGTGAGGGACTTACAGGATTTCAGTTCTGGCGGAGGAAAAACTGATATCGGCGACGAAATATGGAACTCCGGTGACCGGTTGACAATTCCAACGGAAGAGTTGATTCGTTTGGGTGAACGAAGACTAGAAAGTTAAAGAGGTTCTGATTTCTGCGTAAATTGGAGCTTTTTATGGCCTTAAACAGGAAATCGGGCCTTAACCTAGGCCTAAACCAAACAGCAATTGGATTCTCAATCCCAAATTGACCTGGATTATAAGAGGAAGCTCTAACCGTCCATCCTATTTTCCTCCTTTATTATAAAATGAAAATTTCAACTTTGATTTAGATTTGACGTAGGAAAC
The DNA here is from genome assembly GCA_005239505.1 of Nicotiana paniculata. Classification (NCBI taxonomy): domain Eukaryota; kingdom Viridiplantae; phylum Streptophyta; class Magnoliopsida; order Solanales; family Solanaceae; genus Nicotiana; species Nicotiana paniculata. The sequence continues at coordinate 15,827 of ML351304.1, read as the reverse complement.
CCTGAAGTAACAGAAAAAGAAAAACGAAAAGGCTGAGCGCTAGCTTGCTTGCAACAGTTACGGTGGAGGATTCGACCTATTTCAGTAGCGTAACATCCCTTACCGTTGCTCCTTTCCTCCATTTATATAATAAAAATAGTTAAACAATAAAATAATCTCCAAATATTATTTTAAAGTTCAAACACAAGAATGAAAGGGTAAAAATATCAACTATAAGGCATAAAAAACCAAAAAACTTATTTTTGCAACAAAGTAAAAATATGGGGACGAAAAATGAATAAGTACCTACTCATACTATGCATGGGGCCAATAATTTTTTTCAAACTATGATTATGCTAGTAGACACAATGGTCCTTATAAAAAACAAAATAAATTATCATAACCAAAAGAGTTCTATGAACAACATAAATATATTTTTCTTTACAATATGTGCAGAAAACGACATAAGAAATGGTGCACTTTCACCAAATAATCTTGTATACGGTTAAAATTAGGCCCACCCGCTTTCACTATTTGATCGAGGCCAGGGAGTTACATCGAGGGTCGGCCCCTTAGTGGTTCAGACCAAAGCACGAGGGCGAGATACCGAGTTTTGGGATTCGAGGTACCGGTCGAGATCAAGGCCAATGGCGATCGAGACCAAATGAGGCAGACATCGAGCAAGATCGAAGATAGCCTGATAACAGAAAGGCGAGGTATCCGTGACTGGTGGAAGATCATGGCGAAAATCTCAGAATGGATCAAATCAGGAACGGCTAATTAGCTAATCATGAGATTTTCTTCTGTAATTAGAGTTATACCATAAGTAGAATTTCTCTACTAGGAGTTCTAATCATTTGTAAGACACATTGTTCACACATATCAAAGCAATATAACACTTTCTCTCTCCGCTTATATATTTCTTGTTCATCAGTTTACTTATGCTTTATTCATAACTGTTTTAATATCAACCAGCTCGAAGGGCACTCTAGCTCGAGGGCTGAATTACGTTTCAACACTGGTTTGCTCTATTTTGTTGTTAATTTCTATTACCAATCTTCATATTTATTAATTGGTATTAGGTGAAATCACGTGTCTTTAAAACCACATTATAAGTTTAATTGTTATATGATTTTAAGGATAAACAGTTTGGCGCCCACAATGGGGCTAAGGATAATAGTGATTGCTTAATACTGATACCGATACACACACTACTTTACGCTTGTTCTTGTAAGTGTTTTTGTTTTCAAGATAGACATATCGAATTCGCAAACAACACCCACACATGGTGACAACGGCCTCGAATTTCACGGGGAAAATGACAATATAGTCGCCCCAAGGATCGAGATGCCTTAGGCTGATCTCGAGGGAGTACCAATTGCATATCCCCTCGATGCCAGTTCATATATCATCCTAAATGCAAATTTGGGCCACTTATCCCGAAGGTAGCGTATGCAGGAAAGGTCGATCAGGTGGTCGAGGTACGCAGGGCAGAAAAGATGGTGGAGTCAGCCTCTAATTGATTTTTGAAATGCTACAGGCTCAGCAAACCGCTATAACACAACTACAAAACCAGCACCGAGCACCAAGTGTGGTCGAATCCGAACCCTCACCAGAAGCTGTTCGTACGGCCGACCTTGTACCAGAGAGATCGAACGCTAATGAATTGGGGACTGATCCCGCCATTATGAAGATGCTCGAGGAGCTCACTAAGAGGATTGAATCAGGTGAAAAGAAGATTGAGGTGAATGACAAAAAAGTAGAAACATACAATTCCCAGGTTGACCAAATACCGGGGGCACCACTGATCCTAAAAGGTTTGGATTCGAAGAAGTTCGTTCAGAAGACTTTCTCTCCAAGTGTGGCTCTGAAGCCCATCCCAAAGACATTTTGCATGCCGAAAATCCCCAAATAGAACGGGACCATCGACCCTAATGAGCATGTCACTTCTTATACATGCGCAATAAAGGGGAATAACTTAGAAGATTATGAGATTGAATCTGTTCTACTGAAGAAATTTTGAGAAAATCTATCAAAAGAAGAGATGCTATGGTATCACAATATGCCACCCAATTCCATCGATTCCTTCGCCAAGCTTGCAGATTCCTTCGTGAAGGCACACGCCGGAGAAATAAAGGTTGCGACTAGGAAGTCGGACCTCTTTAAAGTGAAATAGAAAGACAACAAATGTTAAGGGAATTCGTATCTCGGTTCCAGATGGAATGCATGGACCTACCCTCGGTCACTGATGGTTGGGTTGTTCAAGCCTTTACTCAAGGTTTGAACGAACAGAGTTCAATAGCATCACGGCAGCTGAAACAAAATTTAATTGAATATCCAGCGGTGACCTGGGCCGATGTGCGTAATTGGTACCAGTCAAAGATCAGGGTCGAGGATGATCAATTAGGGACCCATTCCGGTTCCGTCTATCCAAACAGGCCCGTAGGCGAAGTTCAAAGAGACATCGATAGAAAATCCCGATCGAACAGAGATCAGTATCAGCCATACAACGCAGATCGAAGAAACAGTAGCTCAGGACATAATTTCATTCGAAATGATAGAAGGAATGATCGAGGACAGATCTCTCGAGGGCTCATGAGCAAAAGTGGCTTCGATAAACATGTCGATCCCACCGAAGCACCACGATTATCATAATATAACTTCAGCATCGACACATCGGGTATTGTATCAGCCATTGGGAGAATTAAGGATACTAGATGGCCCAGACCCTTACAGACCGATCCAGCTCAAAGGAACCCTAACCAAATATTAAAATACCATGGTACCCATGGTCATAGAACCGAAGATTGCAACAGCTAAGGGAAGAGGTGGCCCGTCTATTCAACGAGGGTCACCTTCGAGAATTCTTGAGTGACCGAGCTAAAAATAACTTCAGAGACAGAGATGCAAATAGGAAGAATCGCAACATGAGATTCACATGATAGTTGGTGGGGTCGACATACCACAAGGGACCGTGTTAAAATGCACCAAGGTGTCGATCACCAAGGAGAAACGAACTCGAGACTATGTACCTAAAGGCACTTTGTTGTTCAATGACGAGAAAGCATAAGTGATCTCGCAACCCCACAATGACGCATTGGTATGAATAAAATTTAGGTTAAACATGTTTTAATTGATCCAGGGAGCTCGGCCAATATTATTCGATCGAGGGTTGTGGAGCAGCTCGGCTTACAGGATCAGATCGTGCCCGCAGCTCGGGTTCTCAATGGTTTCAACATGGCAAGTGAAACAACTAAAGGAGAAATCATCCTACCAGTAAATGTAACCGGAAGTATTCAAGAAACCAAGTTCCATGTGATCGAGGGCGATATGAGATACAACGCCTTGCTTGGGAGACCCTGAATTCACAATATGACGACGGTCCCTTCAACTCTTCACCTAATGCTGAAATTCTCGACACCGGATGTGGTAAAAACAGTGTATGCAGAACAACATGCTGCCAAAGAGATGTTCGTGGTTGATGAAGTAATACCAATATTGGTGCTTTCATCAACAAAAGGATCGGAGTCAAAAAAAAAGGAAGGAGGATAAATAGCAACCACAGGTACCATCCTCGACAGAGGAACGAGGGGAGGACGAGGATGACGAACATTGGATTCCCCGATCCTTCATAATTCCCGATGACTCCGATGCCACAAATTCAATGATCGAAGAGCTGGAGCAAGTCATAATGATCGAGTATCTACCCGAGCGAAAGGTATACCTGGGCACGGGGTTAACCCCCCAAGCTCAGGTAAAAACTCATTAAATTCCTTATCGATAATATGGATTTTTTTGCTTGGTCCCACCTTGATATGACAAGGATACCACCGGAGATCACTACCCATCTATTTAAGTTCATACTAGTAAAGCAAAAGAGAAGGCCCCAATCCGAGATTAAACATGCATTCATCAAGGACGAGGTAACAAAACTTCTCAAAATAGGATCCATTCTGGAAATAAAATATCCCGAATGGCTAGAAAACGTAGTCGTAGTCCCTAAAAAAGGGAATAAACTTAGAATGTGCGTAGATTTAAAGATTTAAACAAAGCATGCTCTAAAGATTCCTTTCCTTTGCCGAATTTCGATCGCATGGTCGATGCCACGGCCGGCCACGAGAACCTCAATTTTCTCGATGCTTACTCCGGGTATAATCAAATACAAATGAACCGGGAGGATCAGGAAAAGACTTCATTCATCACTAAGTATGCACCTATTGTTATAATGTAATGCCATTTGGACTAAAAAATGCTGGTGCTACCTATCAACACCTAGTAAATGGAATGTTTGAAGAACATATATGTTAAACAATGGAGGTTATATTGACGATATGCTAGTTAAGTTCCTGCGTGCAGAGGACCATTTGAAACATTTTCAGGAGACCTTCGATATATTACGAAAGTACAACATGAAACTCAACCCAGAGAAGTGCGCATTCGGGGTCGGTTCAGGGAAGTTTCTCGGCTTCATGGTATCAAATCGGGGCATCGAGATCAACCCCGATAAAATCAAGGCCATCGAAGATATCACGGTCATGGACAATGTTAAGGCCATACAAAGGCTAACATGGCGCATAGCCGCCCTAGGCCGATTCATATCGAGGTCTTCGGATAGAAGTCACCTGTTCTTCTCACTGCTTGAAAAGAAGAACAATTTTGCATGGACCCCAGAATGCCAACAAGCATTGGAGGAACTAAAACAGTACCTTTTGAGCCCGCCACTAGTTCATACCCCGAAAGCGGACGAGCAACTCTTCTTATACTTAGCAGTCTCCAAAATCGCGTAAGTGGGGTCTTGGTTCGAGAAGGGCAAGGTACATAATTTCCTGCTTACTATGTTGGTCGAATCCTAGGTGAAGCCGAGACCCGGTACCCACACTTAGAAAAATTATCACTTGCTCTAGTAAGCGCCTCTAGGAAATTAAAACCATATTTTCAATGTCACCCAATTTGTGTGGTAACTACCTATCCCCTTCGCAGTATTTTGCATAAGCCCGAACTCTCAGGCCGGTTGGCCAAATGGGTCGCGAGATCAGCAGGTACGATATCGAGTATCAACCCCAAATAGCCATCACGTCTCAAATCTTGGCAGACTTCGTGGCCGACTTTACGCCAGCCCTCGTACCCGAGTTCGAAAAGGAACTATTATTAAAATCGGGTACATCATCGGGGGTGTGGAATCTTTTCACAGACGGCGTTTCGAACGTGAAGGGGTCCGGGCTAGGCATCATTTTGAAGCGCCCATAGATAATATAATGAGACAGTCTATCAAAACTTCAAAATTGACTAACAATGAGGATGAGTATGAGGCCATGATTGCAGGTCTCGAGCTAGCTAAAAGTTTTGGAGCAGAGGTCATCGAGGCCAAATGTGACTCCCTACTTGTGGTAAATCAAGTCAACAGAACTTTCGAGGTTCGAGAAGATAGAATGCAGAGGTACTTGGACAAACTACAGGTGAATCTACATCATTTTAAAGAATGGACCCTACAACATGTACCTCGAGAACAAAACAGCGAGGTCGATGCCCTTGCAAATTTGGGGTCATCAGCCGAAGACGACGAGATTAGCTCGGGGATTGTCGTACAACTTTCGAGGTCAGTAATCGAAGAAGGCCATGCCGAAATAAACTCCACAAGTCTGATCTAGGATTGGAGGAATAAATATATCGAGTACCTAAAGAACGAGAAGCTCCCATTGGATCCTAAAGGAATCGAGGACTCTACGTACGAAGGCAGCACGAGTCACATTGGCCGGAGATGGATCACTGTATATAAGTATGTTCGATGGACCGCTGAAAATATGTTTAGGTCAGGGAGATACCGACTACGTCCTATGGGAAATTCACAAAGGCACTTGCGGAAATCATTCTGGTGCCGAGTCATTGGTTCGTAAAGTCATTAGAGCAGGATACTATTGGGTCGATATGGAAAGGGATACAAAAGAGTTTGTTCGAAAGTGCGACTAATGTCAAAGGCATGTGCCGATGATCCACCAACCCGGGGAGAAACTCCACTCAGTCTTATTCCGATGGCCGTTCATGAAATGGGGAATGGATATTGTCGGCCCTCTACCATCGGCCCCAGGTAAAGCGAAATTCATTTTGTTTATGACTGACTATTTCTTTAAATGGGTTGAATCACATGCCTTCGAGAAAGTCAGAGAAAAAGAAGTCATAGACTTCATTTGGGACCACATTATATGTCGATTTGGGATGCCTTCCGAGATCGTCTGCGACAACGCGAAGCAATTCATCGGCAGCAAAGTGACAAAGTTTCTCGAAGACCACAAAATAAAAAGGATCCTGTCAACGCCATACCATCCTAGTGGGAACGGATATGCCGAATCGACAAACAAGACCATCATTCAAGATCTAAAGAAAAGACTGACCGATGCTAAAGAAAAATGGAGAGAAATATTGCCCAAGGTCCTTTGGGCGTACTGAACAACATCGAAATCTAGTACGGGGGCAACACCGTTTTCCCTAGTCTATGGTGTCGAAGCCCTGATCCCTGTCGAAGTTGAGGAACCTAGCTTTAGATTTCGGTATACAACAGAAGAGGCAAATCACGAGGCTATGATTACAAGCCTCGAATTGCTAGATGAAAGGCAGAAAGCTGCCCTCGTTCGAATGGCCGCACAGAAATAGCGGATCGAAAGGTATTACAACTGAATAGCCAATCTTCGACACTTTAAAATCGGGGACCTAGTTTTGAGAAGGGTCACCCTAAATACTCGAGACCCAAATGAAGGAAAACTTGGCCCAAACTGGGAGGGACCATATCAGGTTTTCAATATCGTCAGAAAAGGATCCTACAAACTTGGCACGATAGATTGCGATACCAAATAATTGGAAAATATCACTCAAACGATATTATTGCTAAGGTATGACCTTCTCCATTTTCATTCATATTTTATACTAACCGATTATAGGTATTCTATCGGAGACATCGAGGGATTCTTCAACATGGAGTCCTTAGGTCTGAAAGCACGCGTTGCACTCTTTTTCCCTTAAACTGGTTTTTGTCCCAAATAGGTTTTTCCGGCGAGGTTTTTAACGAGACAACCATTGTTCGTGCTAACTTAGAGAAATTTAATAGTATCCGAGGCCTCTTTACAATCAACCTCGAATACTTGGGGGGGGGGGGATATCACCCTCAAATGTCATAAGGAAAGTACTTCGTGTCAATAGGGCCTCGATAGGTAAATTTTGTAAGAGTCAAACAGTCGAATGAACTGTGCCCGTATAGATTACTCGAGCCCTAATGGGAAATATGTACGTATGTGTAATCTATTGAAAGAATTATTTTCCTTGTCGGATATTTCGTGCCTTAGAGAAGTTTTTACTTTACAATTTTGTAATTGCGATCTATTATGGAAACTGGCTTAAGGACCGATCACAAATAAAGTTCGACCAATTGACCTTGCACTCGGGGAAGGCGATCCAAAAAATTGACATGATCAAATTACTAAAACCTCAAGATTGTAAGACCTTAAAAAGGCAACCCTCGATTCTAAAGGCCAAGGCCACCCCACTCAGGGACTGACACTTCGAACAAGTTCGAAGAATAACAGGGAAACAAGCCCAAGAGGAAAATCCCAAGCTAAAGGCTACAACCAAATTAAAACGGTTCGTAGACGTCCGACTTCCGTTATAAAATAGGTCTTCGAATATTTTTACAAACCGGTTAAAAAAGGCTACCCTCGGCTGAATTACAAAAGGTCTCGATAATATCGACCTTAGAAAATCCTAATGTGTGCGAATTCGTTTGAACTCTCGAACAAATTCTTTATTTCATACTAAGGCATAACCGATTTTACATGATTAAACAATAAACTTTTTAATCCGAAAAGGGGGAGAAAAAGCCATTCTTTTTTATGGCCATATCGGCCTAATTCAAGAGCCTACGGGCCATTTTATTTTTGTGTTCGAGAAATCATTCTCACTCAATTAAAACGTAATGGTCACCCTACTTCGAGTTAGAGCAAGTGCCCACTCAATCATAAAGACTACTTCGGTCAAATTGCCTAAGTTCCAAACTTGTGAACAAAACCTTCATGGGGCATGAAACAAAATTTTCATAAGTCATGAACGAAACAGAATTTTCACAAGGCAAGAAATAAAATAAAGACAAGCCAGATATAAAAGAGATATTTTATGTATGCGAAGATATTTAAAAGGAACGATCAGAGTCCTACACAAGATATCAAATAAAAAAAAAGAAAAATCCTAAGGTTCCTGACTATTCTCGGGGGCAGCTTCTTCTCCATCAGGGTCCCCTACTCTCGGCCCGCTCTCAGTATCATCATCATCATCATCATCATCGGAGAGGCCAGTGCCTTAGCATCGTCTTTGTGATCTTTCCTTTTGTATCTCATCAGTGAGATCAAAACCCCGAGCATGGATATCCTCGAGGGTTTCTCTCCGAGATTAGCACTTGGTGAGTTTGGCAACCCACCGTGCTCGAGTTTGGGAGGCCTCGGTAGCTTCTCTTGCTTGGGATTGAGCAGATTCATCATCAGACTGGTAAACGGCCACGATTGCCTCCACATCAGTTTTAGCCTTCTCAGCCTTAGATTTGGCCTTTGCAAGTTCGGTGGCCATCCGAGCCTCGAGCTCCTCTATCTTCTTTGCCTGAGCCAAACTCTTCTCCTTCATACCTTGAAGCTGACTTTTGGCTGATAACAATTGGGCTCGAGCAGCATCTTTCTCTGCAGCAAAGTGGTCTATACTTTGTTTCCACCCCAAGGTCTCCACCTTCATCATATTGACCTCCTCGTGGAACTGCTCGATCCTATCGACCTTCTGCTGAACCTGTGAGATCAAAGTGTTAGCCGTCGTCCTCAAACTGATGCCATGAGCTTCTACGATTTTCATTACTTGCTCAATCCGGAAGGTCTGATCTTTGTGAGCCGTGGACAACTTGGTGAGCCCTTGAAAATCGTCCTCACATCGGCTCATCTCTGCTCGGGATTTGGAAAATGCCTCCTGATAGAGTGCCAAAGCCTATACGGAAAGGAGAAAGGAAATTAGACAAGAAAAGAAGAAATAAAAATAAGTGCGATGTTGACGAGAAGAGTTGAGACTTACCCGATTCAGGGCTTGTTGAGCCTCATCGAAGAGACTCAATGCTTCACTCAGGCCGGAAGCTTCTTTGACCCCGATAAAGTAACCACGGAAGGGTCCTCCCCTCCGTGGGTTCCGTATACATCGGGAGTCCTCATAGCTTGGGCCTCCCAAATTGCCTCCTCAGAAAATGCGAGCAGAGGCGGTGAGTCTCCAATTTCAATCACCCCAAGTGGGTCTTTTGGGGCAGTCTCTTCACTTCGAAGGGCCTCGGAGGGGGTCCCTTCAGACATACCCACTGTTTTCTTATTTCGGCGGGATGCATCTTCGATCTTCGACGACTCGAGGACTTTACCCGAGTCCTTTCCCCAGACCATTGACTCAGCTTCCTTTGGGGACTGGATGGTCTTCTTCACTCGGGCCACCAGTTGGGAGCCGCCGTCTTGTTCTTTTTCTTCTTCCTCTCTTAGCCGCTGAAGCACATCCGCAGGAAGGGTGACAGTGTCCTTCTTCAGCTTATGAGCCAGATTTTTCTTGGGATTGGGACCCTCGAAGGTTGAGGGCCTTTTCCTCTTTTTATCCTTCGTAGGTTTCGGGACCAGGGTCAAAGTCTCCTCCTCACCAGACGGGGGCCTCATGATCGCATCTTTGCCTAGACCTATATACAAGAAAATTGAGTTAGTATGAGAAGAACATCTTGATCAAGCCAATATACGCATGAAAGAAAGCTTACCATGATTTTTGACCTCCCATCGGCCCTTTGCTAAATCGTGCCATGAGAGCTTAGTGTACGAAGAAGTCGAGGCCAGGTCCCGTACCCAGCTCTCGAGGTTTGGAATTGCACCAGGCATCCAAGAAACCACTACATCATGAAAACGGATATCGATGAGAAAACGAAGGGAACCAAACAATAAATGGAAGCTAAAAGTGGAATTGTACTTACGCTTCATATTCCATTTCTCGAGAAATAGCATTTTCTCGGTCGGGATTAGATCGGAAGTCCTAACTCGAATGAACCGGCCCATCCATCCTCGATCTTTGTCCTCCTCTATGGTCGAGAACAATACCTTGGTAGCCCGACACTAAAGTTTTATTAACCCTCCTCGATAGAGACGGGGGCTGTACAACCTGATGAGGTGGTTGAGGGTGAAAGGCATCCCCTCGACTTTACTCGCGATGAATCGGAGTAGAATGATAATCTGCCAAAAGGATGGATGGATTTGGCCCAGGGTTATGTGATACTTACGACAGAAATCAGCGATAATGGGGTCGAGGGGGCCTAGCGTGAAATGGTTAGTGTAAACACTCAGAAACCCTTCCACGTGGGTAGTGATGTCTTCTTACGGGGCCGGAATCGCTACCTCCTTGCCTTCCCAGTTGCAGTCTTTCTTCACCTGCTTGAGGAAGTTCTCAGTTATCGAGCATATGTACCTCGACATTGGCTCACATCGACCAGGGGCCAATGAAGTCTTCTCATCTTGAAGTCGGAAGTAAGGACGCATCCCCCGGGAACACACTCCTCAGGGCGCGGCTCCACCGGAGTTTTGTCGCCGGCCGACCGCGATGAAGAAGCATTTTCCTTCTGGGGAACAGTTTTTGACGTTTTCGCCATTTGGATTTGAAGTTAAATAAAGATAAAGATAATCTTCTAAGAAAAGGGTAGCAGTGAAAATTGTAAATATTCAGATCAAGAACTTATAAGATGTGAAAGGCTTTGGAGATTAGAGAAGGTTGAAGGTAAAGTTTGAAAGAGTGTAAAAAGAGGCTTATTTATTGGATTCACGACGACGATTCAAAGGCATTAGTGGCCGACCACCAACTGAAATACACTAATAACTTGGGGAACTGTAGCGACGGGACGTTTCGGTCACTTCCGCCGCTTAAGTCACGAAGGTGATGTCATGAAAGGTCGAGGTAAAAATCGAAGGCTCATTCGTTTCTTGCCACTTCACTCCAAAAAACGAGGGGACTATCTGTATATGGTTAAAATCGGGCCCACTCGATTTAACTATTTGACCGAGGCCAGGGAGTTACATCGAGGGTTGGCCCCTTAGTGGTTCAGATCAAAGCACGAGGACGAGATACCGAGTTTTGGGATTCGGTAACTGTCGAGATCGAGGCCAGTGGCGATCGAGACCAAATGAGGCACTGACATCGAGCAAGATCGAAGATAGCATGATAACAGAAAGGCGAGGTATACATGAATAGTCAAAGATCATGGCGGAAATCTCGAAACGGATCAAATCAGGAACGACTAATTAGCTAATCACGGGATTTCCTTCTCTAATTAGAGTTATGCCATAAGTAGAATTTCTCTACTATAAAAAGGGGAGTTCTAATCATTTGTAAGACACATTGTTCACACATATCAAAGCAATACAACACTTTCTCTCCCGCTTAGAAATTTCTTGTTCATCAGTTTAATTCTGCTTTATCATAACTGTTCTAGTATCGACCAGCTCGAAGGGCACTCTAGCTCGAGGGCTGGATTACGTTTCAATACTGGTTTGCTCTATATTGTTGTTAATTTCTATTACTAATCTTCATATTTATTAATTGGTACTAGGTGAAATTACGCGTCCTTAAAACTACATTATAAGTTTAATTGTTATCCGATTTTAAAGGTAAACAAATCTACAGCTTCAGTTGCATTCTTTTCAACTTGCTATTTGTTGTTGCAAGGTTTTCTCATCATCTACATTTTGTTGTTTTCTACAGTTATTAAATTGGCCGCACAAGTTGCTCAGAGTTGTAGCTTCGTGTTGCATATCCTGTTCGACTAAACAATGCCAGTCGAACAATGTCTGAATTATTGGTGTTGCATCCCCGGTTCAACTCAATGTCTGGACCACTACTTGCTATGACAATATAGCAAGTAAAAAATGAAGTACTGAATAGAAGGTAGAAGAAATAGTAAGTATCTGAACTTCTTTCTCGCCTTCTTGTTGCAAATACTACTCAACCATCACCAGTGAGCAACCATTTGAAGAGAACCTGGAAAACTAAGGAAAGTACAAATGATGAAGAAAAACAGAGGAAGATTTGGGCAAAACATGAAAGATGAACAAACCTGAAATTTAACTCGTTATGAAGATGAAGAGAAAAGAAGCTAATCAAAATAACTTACACAAAGAGTGGAATTCTTTAGTGTAGCTCTGACATGCTATCTTCTTTTCTTTAGTTGTATGAGGACATTCCAATGAAGAAGCTAATAATGCATATATCTGAGAGAAAGCAAAAGCATTTTATTTGTGCATTCCACAAACTTCAACAATTCATGCTTAAGTGATATTTCTTCTCTTTGCACTTAAATGTCCCAATTAAAGAAATTTTTGATAGAAATTTAAGGATACTAAAGATTGACTGCTGGATGAATCGCTTGCACGAGAAATACTTTATGATACCAATTTTTCAGTTTACACTTTGCACCAATACTATAACTCTCAATCCCAAAAGCACCAAACAACAATTCAGACCAGATTGCCCCTTGTCTCTTGACGTCCATCTCTATTCATGATAGGTCTTTCTTTCATTGGGAAATTTTGTCGAATAGGTCTTGAAGGAAATTGAAGCAAAAACAAAGTCACCATGTAAATCAGCAATACATCAGAATATACATGTCTAGAACAGGAAAAAATTGTATCAATAAATCTGCAAGAAGAAGAGAATCGAACTAGGAGGAAACAATAACAACATTTCGCTAGGTAAAACAACATACTTTAACACGACGATATAAGTATAACATATTCATTGTTTACTAATCGTAACAAACATTTTGGGTTACTGAACCATGTATAATTGCAAGTTGTACAACTCCTATGTGAAAAAAGAAAAAGTAAAAAGAAATTACTTGCTTACCTTAGCCATATTTCCTTTTTAGTCCGTGCCAAAAAAAGAATGATCTCTTTCCTTATTTGAAAATAATTTATCTCTATGCAATGATTTATAGCCACACAAAATATATGTGCTTCATTTTACACCACAAGTTCAAAAGTCTTCTCTCATTTCTTAAAGTGTCCAGTCAAATGGGTTCACATAAACTAAAACAGAGGGAATATATTTATATATATAAGAGAAATTAAAAAATGGTACACTTAGGGTGTGTTTGGTGCGAAGGAAAATGTTTTCCTAGAAAATATTTTCCTAAAAAATGAGTGGTTTTATCACTTATTTTCTCATGTTTGGTTGGTGAATGAAAAACTTTTTTTAGAAAATATTTTTTAATGTTCATTTAGAGAGTAGAAAATATTTTTTAGAAAAATAATTTTTTATGCTACTTTCCTTATTCCCTTTCCCTCAAATGGCCATGTTTCCTGTGGTACCCCCCTCCCCCCTCCTCTCCTCCCCCCAAACTCTAAATACCTAATTGTTTGGAATAAATTTTTTTGTAGAAAAATAAAACTACAATCACAAGCAACAATAAAGAAAAAAAGATTTTATTGATAAACATTGCGGGTTACAACTCTGATTATCCCTTGATTCTTTCCTCCGATTTGTTCTATGTGATTCGAGGGCCTTAGCGGTGTATTTCTCGAATATAGGACTTTGAGCAAGACATATTTGACATGTCTTTGATCGCTTAATGAACATTCCAAGAGTTTCATGGAATTTCGGAGATCTCATAATTGATCTCTTTGTGCATATTCTGCGAGTTCATGGAATTGCTGAGAACCCCTCCGAAGGACATATGTAGCCTTATTTATAGGCATGAATTAGGGTTTGGGTGGAGTAGCCACCAAATAACCCGAATAGACTCCTAATATTTCAAGAGTTGTCTTGAATTTAGAACTTATCTTGATCTGTTAAAATTTCAGTGTCTACACCAACGTTTTCAAAACTCTATTTTTCTTCAAGAATTTAATTATTCTTTTAAAAATTTACACAAACTCAAAAGGTACTAATGCGCTGCTTTACTTTTTCACTCAAAAACAACGTTGAAATTTGTGCCACATAACTAAAAAGAAAATACTCTTTTTTGTTGAAAAAGAAAGTACTCTTTCTACAACATAAAAAAAATATTCATTTCGTTAACAACAACAACAACAATAACAAACCAGTATGATCCCAACAGGTGGGGTCTGGGGAGGATAGTCTGTATGCAGACCTTACCCCTACCTAATGCAGGTAGAGAGGTTGTTTCCAATAGATCCTCGGCTCAGGAAGGGTAAGAAGAAGAAGAGAAAAGCAAGGAATGAAGAAAGAAAGAAGAAAAAAGAAAAAGGAACAGATAAAGGAAAGAAAATACTTTTGTACATCATGAAAAGAAAATACTCATTTTGTTAAAATAAAAAAAGAAATTACTCTATCTACAACATGAGAAAAAAGTATTCTCAATAATATTTCTATTTAGGGTTGGGGGAGGGTAGGTGGATGGTTTAGGGAAGGGGTGGGATAAGTGTGGGCAGTGGCGGAGCTACCTTACCCCTTCGCCAAAAAAATATACTGTGTACATAGGTAAAAAATAAATTTATATGTATGTATACTATATATTGACTCCACTTAATTTTCTGGTATGTTTATTTTTATATATTTTGACACCCCTTAATAAAACGTTTGGCTCCACTACTGGGTGTGGGGGTTGGGGGATGGAGAATAGGGCGGGGAAGGTTGAAGAAGAGTTTTGAAAAAAAATTTCCCTTCTCTTGATATGGAAAATATTTTCCTTTAAAAAAAAAATTCTCCATGGGACGAAAATGAGTTCACGAGGTAAATATTTTTCAAAATATTTAAGCCAACGAAACATGGGAAAATTAAAAATATTTACTCTAATAACACTCTGTGCGACAGAAACCTCGTGCTATAATAACACCGCGCGGCAAAACCTCGTGCCACAATAACACTCTGCACGGCAGAAACCTCGTGCCACAGTAACATTCAACATGGTAGAAATCTTGTGCCACATAACAGTCCGCATGACAAAAATCTTATGCCACAATAACACTCCGCACGACAAAAATCGCTTTCCACACCCGAACAATTATCTCAGCAAAAGTCCCAAAAACACATAACAAATAGAAACAATGAAATTGCAGCAAGGAATCCTACATCTAAAGAATAAAAACGAAATCAAGGAAAGAAGGTAATTCAACTAGGCATGTTGCACAAATTGCACGTAAGAGATAAGACACGTAAACATGTGGAATTAGACTAAACATGATGACAACATGTACTAGAATAACTCAATTAAGGCCCAAAAAGGAAGCTACTTAGCAAAGACTGGAATTTCCACATTTAGCCCGTGTACGCACTCGTCACCTTGCGTACAGGGCATAGACATATCACAAATTGTTACAACAGTACCAAATCCTAAAGGGATCTCCCCACACAATGTTAGACAAGTCACTTACCTCAAATCTCATTTAATCAATCAAATGGAATGTCTTTCCCTGAATTTTTCGAATCCGAACGACCTAAATCTAGCCAAAAGAAATTACATACTATAAATATAATTATAAGAAACTAATCTAATTAATGAAACTATGATTTTAATAAGAACTTAGAAAATCGCCCCTAAAAAGTNCGCCAGGCCCTGCCTGGCTTTACCCAGGCTTTAGGGCTGAAACGCCTGGGTCCCGGGACGGCTAGAAACCGAGTTTTGACGGGTTTTAAGTGTTTCCAAGTTAGAATAGAAGTCTTTGAGACGTTTAGGGTTCATTCTAAACATATAAATAGACCCAAAAATATCACATTGAGGGGATTATGCAAGGAATTTCGACTGGGGATTCTACTCAGTTTTTCTTCTCTTCTCTTCTTTTAGTTTTATAGTTTATTAGTTCTAGAGT
>ML351303.1:0-63878 GCA_005239505.1 Nicotiana paniculata | reverse complement strand
AAGTATCCGAGAAGTAAATTCACCGACGGGGGAAACCATAACCTTAGATCTTTATTACAATTGTTTACACCTTAGCGTAGTTAATCTTTAGTTTTAATCTTTAGTGTTAGTAATTCAAATAACCTCCAGTGACAGCTGAGTATTCTAACAGCTTGCTTGATACATAAATTACCTGTGGGATCGACTCTGGGCATAATACCACGGATTATATTTGCAACGCCTGTTTAGTCTTTTATTTGACATAGTTGAGCGTGATCAGTCAGCATTTTTGAAGAATTTCATAAATTTGGGCATGAGGTGCATTTCAGTGTTATTGACGTCCATTTGGGATTCTGAGTCTGGGAATACCTCCGTATGGTGATTCTGTAGTTGGGAGCGCGAACGGAAGTGAATTCGGATGTCCGGAGGTCATTTTGAAGTCATTTGGCTAAAGATAGAAATTTGAAGGTTTTTGAGAAATCCGACCGGAAGTGAAAGTTTTGATATCAAGGTCGGAATTTGATTCCGAAAGTTGGAGCAAGTCCGTAATGTTGAATATGACTTGTGCGCAATGTTTGAGGTCAATCGGATGTGATTTGATAGGTTTCGGCATCAGATGTAGAAGTTGGAAATTTCTAAGTTCATAAAGTTGGGATTTGGATGCGATTCGTATTTTTGATTTTGTTTGATGTGATTTGAGGCCTCGGGCAAGTCCGCGTTATGTTTTGGAACAGGTTGGTATGATTGGACGGGGTCCTGAGGGCCTCGGGTGGATTCCGGGTGGTTAAAGGATCAAGTTTGGGAGGTTGAAGAAGGCTGAGGCTGCTGTCATCTGGTGTGACCTCACCTGCGAGGATTTGGCCGTAGGTGCGGCTTTGGCGCCGCAAGTGCGAGAGTGGGCTGGCTTGGCTGGGATCGCAGGTGCGATGGAATTTCCGCACCTGCGAAGGCGCAGATGCGGGCAATGGGTCGCAAGTGCGGATCTGGCTGGAGAAGAAGGAAGCCGCAGGTGCGGGCTCTTGGGCGCCCCTGCGGAAGCGCAGGTGCGAGGATCTTATCGCTGGTGCTAAAATCGGCCTGGGAAGTATGTTTTAAAACAAGGATTCTTGGTTCATTTTCTTCACTTCTTCTATGGCTTAGGCGATCTTGGGAGGCTTCAAAGAGAGGATTTCTTCATGCAATGTCAAGGTAAGTAACTCCTTCAGGCTTCTAATTTAAATACAAGATTATATGCATGGATTAGGCATGGAAATTAGTAGGAGAATTGGGATTTTTGAGAAAAGACCTAGAAAAGGTAATTTGGATTTTTAGCCACGAATTGAGCATGAATATTTGAGTAAATTGTATATTTGAGCTAGTAAGGCCATTTGAGGAAATATTTGAGGTATTTCCCCCACTCTCATGGGAGCGCTCCGTACGCCACGACGAGATTGAAAGAAATATTATGGTTCGGGTCGTTCGACCCTCGACAGTGCACAAAGATGATTATTATGATGGCTCAGGCCGGTTGTCCTTATCCCGTATGCGCATGCTAAATTGTTAAATATTTTTCATGATTTTTGAAGTGATAAGATATTTTGGGAAAAAAATAAAGAAGAAATTGTGGATTTATGATATTTGGGGGAAAACAAAGAGGAAATTGTTTATTTAAGATATTTTGGAAAATAGTGAAAAAGTGGTAACCGTTTGTTCATTTCCAATTTTACGTGGATTTCAGTTCCTTATATATATGGTGCTTTACTTTCATAGCAATGTGGAGGATTCAGAGACTTAGGCGAGCTGCATCATTCAGAGGCGATCCGCAGCTGACAGAGTCTCCCTCATACTGTATTTATTTTCATTTTGAATTTCCTTCTCCAATTTGTATTTCGGACAGGCTTGGTAATGATTGTATAAATTCTTAGAAATTGCTCATGTACTTGTGACACCGGGTTCTGGGATGTGTTGGGATATATTTGTTAAAATGTAATATTTTAAACTATTGTTTTACTTGACATATTTTATTTAATTAATATGTAACAAAGTAAAATGAAATGCTTTCATAAAGCTTAAAAACAGGAAATTGTTTCAATTAATTAATGATTTGGATTGCCTGACATTGATGTCCGGCGCCATCACGACCTTAGGGATTTGGGTCGTGACAATATGGTATCAGAGCGCTAGGTTCCCGTAGGTCTAACGAGTCATGAGCAAGTCTAGTAGAGTCTTGCGGATCGGTACGGAGGCGTTTGTACTTATCTTCGAGAGGCTACAGGGCTGTTAGGAGTACTTCCCTTCTTGATTCCTCATCGTGCGATTCGATTCCTAAGAGGCTTATGCCTATGTTCATTCCTACTCGATCTTACGTGTCGTGAAGCGCTCGCTATGAATCAAGAAATTTGAGGAATTGAAATGGTGCTACAGATGTAATTTGAGATGTTTCCATGTGTAATTGGTGGGGGGCTTTTGTTATGGCCATGTAGGAGAATAATATGTTGTTTCAACTCAGTAGTTGTGTTTCTGAGACCCTTAAGGCTATGCTCAGTTAGTGATGATGCTTGCGATTGGTTATCGTGTAATGTCGATATGATGATAGAATGCTTGCCCATATGTTGGGGTGCTGAATGGTTTGAAGGGAGGTCTTCTCAGAGGGTGATTTTGAGATTTCGGCATTTTAGCTCCGGCAGAGGAGAGGCATTTGGATTATGAAAGGTCTGGTTGGGGTTGATAAAGTAGTAAGACTTGGTGTCTTCAAGTGAGGTGGGATATGCACCTGTGACGTGTAGTCATCGTCATTGATCGAATGGAATGTGTTAAGTTTGGCGGTGCTATGGTTTCTTCGGTTGCGTGGGGTCAGATTATTGAGAAGAAGTATTGAAGAATGCGGTTGGCGGAGATCGTGAGGTGCGGTGGTTCAGTACCGGATAAGTGTTGATAATGAAGGCAGCTAGAGAAACATGATCTCCGGAAAGCTTGAAGTCATGGTGATATGCTGGTTTGAGAGCTACAGAGAATGATCCTGGAGTGAGGCTAGGCGGTGGTTCCATTTCTAGGAGGCCAGGTGGGAGAGCGGGGGTCGAGCAGTCACAGAATCGGGGAGCGGCAGCACAACCTTGAATTTGAAGATATTGTCGCGCATTTAATGGATGTCCATGAGGAGCGGACGGACTAGTAAAGTTGGTAAATGAAGCAGGCGTAAGATGGGGTATTGAAGTCGTAGAGAGCGGGCATTTTAGCATCGTTGGAAGGTGTCCGCGGTATTTTCACAGGTGGGATATCTCATGTGAATAGGTTAGCTGTGGTATGGTTGGCAGGTTTCGGTGAGGGGTTCTAGTGGCTATCCAATAGGAGGCAGAATGTGTGAATGATGCTACAGAATTTGAGTATTTAGGGAGTGCTAGCAAGAGAATTAGGAGGAATTGGATGGATGGGATGATCAAGATCGTGTTATCAAAGGAGAAGGATCCCGGCAGGGTCTAGAGTTGTGCAAGGAGTAGCTTCGGGCTAAGTGGGGGAGTCCCACCATCTGCACTTGGGTTGTAGGGTTGTCTTCTCATAGGGTCGCGGATTTTTGGTGTGTTGGCAAGTTATTTCAGCTAAGGGAAAGGAGTAAAAAGGCGATTGTGCTTGGAATTTGAGGAATGTGTGAAAGAGTCGGCCCTGTCAGATTAGGGTTAGGCTTTGGAAGATTCAGAAATTATGCTTAAGGTGTATGTGAGTTGTCAGGATAGTGACTCGGTCGCGTGGTTCCTTGAAAGAGGTGTTCATGTGCTAGAAGAGCCTTGGAGTTGATTGCATTCGAGGCCAGCCAGAGTGGGTGACTCTCAATAGCGGTCTTAGTGAGTTAAAAAGTCAAGAATGTGGCGTTTAAGGGTTTTATGCAGCAGTATGATCGAGAATCAAGCTTTTGCAGAGTAATCTCTGAGAAAAAGGAGGATGATTGGAATGTTCTATGATATTTTTTAGCGTGCAGGATAGTATTGGAGGAGTGAGAGAAATAAACTCCAGATTGTAGAAAGATTATCAGGAGGGTATGAGACGGGTTGCGGGATTTAGGCAGCATAGTCTCGTGAATCAAGGTCACTCGGGAGGAGTGAGGGTTGAGTTTGATATGAGTTGGAGGAAGTTTCTATTATTCCTGAAGCAATTTATGATGATTAAAAGAAGATAGATTGAGTAGCCATGGTTGAAAAGGCGCATTTTCGGCAGTGATCAGTTCCTCCAGTGTGATTAAATTATGCATGTGGTTTGTGCCGGTGCGTGCGGGGCTTGTCGGGCCATAACAGATTTCATGTGGGAGCATTTGAGTGTTATGGCTTGTCAGGTATAGGCGGATCCCGGAAGGGTTATAGTGGTATAGACTACTACTTAAGTATTTGCATGTTGGGTGATTTGGGAATTCCCTCGTGTGTTGTGATGGTTCTCTTGAATTGAGTTAAGTAAGAGGTTTCTATATGATGAAGTGTTCACCCTATTGGTGGTTCAGAAGTTATGATGGAATTCTTGCGCTACCTCATATTGGCATGTTAGGGGCGGTAAGCTGTCTGTAACCGGGAGTAAGAATCGAGATTGCGGTTCGGTGTTAATAAGGATGTCATGAGCTCGGAAGAGCAAGAAAACGTGATTTAAAAGTTCAGAATAAGCTGGTGTTACCTTCAGTGTCACCTGAGATGGATATTCGGTGGAAGAGGTTTTGTACCCTGGTTATGGGTTCTTGATTTGTCTTACAACGTAGTATGGCCAGTGGTAGATGTGCAGACTTGTTGCCTTGTGTGGAAGGTCGTGGAAGCATGACCGCGAAAATATTTTTGTAAAGTGTGACATGTAGTCACTTGATGGATTGAAGATTTGGACTGAGTGTAAAGGAATGATGTATTGTTTATTTGAGAAGTTATGCCTGAAAGACGTTCAGTTCATTTGGTTGTGGATTGTGGGGTATTTGTCCCGGTTATGAGGGTTTTTCTTGCGTATTATGAGAGAAAGTGGGTTAATATGGACCCAGGTAAAAGCTATTAGCTTAGTTGGTGCGAGCAAGGTAGACTCGATGTTTGTGGATGGATTTAAATATGATTATGGGCTCCGTATGAGCCAGGCATGTTCATTTCAGTAGAGCGTTTTTCATGGAAAGGTATTAGAACAGCAGATGTTGTTCCGTCTTCGTTAAATTCATGTGTTATTGTGATTTGTTTCCGTGTGAGTTGTGAAACGGCTTGCTAATTTCCTATGTGTTGAGGTCCCGCGTAGTGGGTACGTTATGTGAGCAGGACAGCTCTTGAGATCCAGAGTGTATATATATATATATATATATATATATATATATATATACATCGCATCTCAGTTGTGCTTGAGTTTTGTAGCATGCTACTTTATCAGTCTCCCTAGGATGGTATTATGCACTTAGCGTGCTTATGATCGATATTCAGTAATTTATGTAATAGTGAGCGATTCAGCTCCGTGTATATTTCCTTCTGTGAGTTTTATGATGGGATCGGGTGGCACGCCGTCACGGGTATGTTATTTGGATCGGGTTGTACGCCGCAACAGTGTGATGATGAGAAGGGTTAATATGTATTTATTTTTCTTATGTTTTATTTCCTAATTTCTTAGAAAAGTTCATATTAGTTGCGTGAGTGGAATAGTCCATTCCTGTGTCATTTCTTATTTATCATGTTCGAGTTATGGCCCATTGGCGCAATGTGGTATTATGTGAGATTGTTGGTCATGTTTGGGGTGATTTGTTGTCTGAGCAGTTCATACAGGGTTAGACGGGATTATCGGATCAAGGATCTATGCGATAAGGTTATGTGAAGTGTATATTAAAGAACAACTACCATTATTCAGGTTCATAATGAAGTGATGATTCTAGTCAAGATGAGGTATTCAAGGATTTGTTAACTCTGCATTTGGGTACAAATTTCTGCACATCTCCTCCGTTGTGGTGGTATTGTTAGCATTATAGTAGGATGTATGTATATATATCATGAGGTGCATTAGGAGCATCAGATTCGTGGAATTTTGGCTAATAAGGTTCAGGGAACGTCATTGACGTTAGACGATGAATCTTGATGTGCATGGTGCTAATTCAGCAAAGGTATGCAGTCATGTTCTAGTATGTTGTGTGGTAGTCGATACAATGTTTATATATTGGAAATAGGCCTAGCAGAGAAAATTTAGGTATTGGAACTAGGTTCTGAGCTTATTATATGGATAGAAGAAGAAATCTTCAGATTTGATCAAGCTAATGTACTCAAATGGGTTATGGTAGCACGACCAGGTGCTCGGGGTGTTAAACAGTGATTTCAGATAACTCCAGAGCAGTTCTTAGCATGTTCGAGGATGAATGTCGGTTTAAGTGGGGGAGAATGTAATGACCCGATGGGTCGTTTTGATCTCTAGCGCGTCGTGCAGCGGTTTGAGGCCGTGAGAAACTTCTTTTTAGGTATTATGACCCGTGGGCATGGTCGGAATTGAATTTCGGGAAGTTTAGAGTCGATTGGAAAGAAAATTCTCATTTCAGAAGCCTTAAGTTGGAAGAATCAACTAAGACTGGAATTTTGAGTAAACGACCTACGAATCAGGATCTGAAGGTTCATGCAGGTTTGTATGATGATTTCGGACTTGGGCGTATGTTCGGATTGGGTTTTGGGTAACCCGGGAGCGTTTCGATGCATATTGTGGAAGTTAGCATTTTTGAAGAATTTCATAAATTTGGGCTTGAGGTGCATTTCTGTGTTATTGATGTCTGTTTGGATTCCGAGTCTGGCAATACCTCCGTATGGTGATTCTGGAGTTGGGAGCATGATTGGAAGTGAATTCGGATGTCCGGAGGTCATTTTGAAGTCATTTAGCTAAAGATAGAAATTTGAAGGTTTTTTAGAAATCCGACCGGAAGTGGAAGTTTTGATATCAAGGTCGGAATGTGATTCCGGAAGTTGGAGCAGGTCCGTAATGTTGAATATGACTTGTGTGCAAATTTTGAGGTCAATCGGACGTGATTTCCGAAAAGCTTGAAGTCGTGGTGATCTGCTGGTTTGAGAGCTACAGAGAATGATCCTGGAGTGAGGCTAGGCGGTGGTTCCATTTCAAGGAGGTCAGGTGGAGAAGCGGGAGTCGAGCAGTCGCAGAATGGGGGAACGGCAGCATAGCTTGGATTTGGCATGTGCGATCGCGTGGCAGTGTATGTGATCGCATAAGGGAAGAATTTGAGGCATCGGAATTTGCTTAGGCGATCGCATGTAGGTGTTTGTGATCGCAGAGAAGGATTATGAAGGCTGCTGGGTTGCCCTATACGATCACACAATCAATTTTTGGGGGCTTTTGAGTTTGGCTTATGTGACCGGATGAAGGGGAGTGCGATCGCATAGAAGGGGTCGTCTGGGCAGAATGTTTATATTCGTAAATTATGCCATTTCCTCACTATTTTCCATCTTGGCATGGCGATTTTGGGAGGCTTCAAGGGTGATTTTCATCATGCACGTCTAGGTAAGTAAATTCCTCCCGTCTTTAAGTTAAATACAAGATTATATGCATGAATTAGACATGGAAATTGGTAGGAAATTGGAAAATCTTAAAGAAACCTAGAAAATGGTAATTCAGAGTTTTAGCCATGAATTGAGCATGGAATGTAGAGTAAATTGTATATTTGAACTAGTGGAGCTATGGGTAGAATTTATCTTCGAGAAATTTCGGATTCCGGGCACGTGGGCCCGAGGGCATTTTTGTCATTTCACTGAGTGGAGTTGGGAAATTATATAATTTGGAATTGTTGCAAGTATTAGAATATATTTTCATTGGTTTGTCGTTGTTTGGATAGTTTTGGGGTGTTGTGCGTCCGTTGGAGTCGTCGGAAGGGCTTGGAAGCCAGTATTGGAACTTGGGAGCGGGGTAAGTCTCCTTTCTAACTTTGTGAGGGGAAATTGTCCCCCTAGGTGAACTAATTAAGTATGTGTTACTATCTGCAGGGGCTACGTATGCACGAGGTGACGGGAGTCCATGCGTAGATACTATTATGCCTTGTGCGGGTAGCCTAGGACCCACTAGCATGCCTTACCTGTTGTACCTGTGATCTTCTATGTAATATTAGACTACTAATATAATTGAAATTGTAATTGAATGACTAAAGAAGATTAGAGTTTATTTTCTTAAGCATTCTAAAAAGAGAATTGATTTCCTTTGCAAGCAATTGTATTTCCGGATAAGGTTGTATTATTAAACATTATATAAACTTGGGAAGTGAATTTCAAGAAAAAAGATTTAAGTACTATTTTGTGGTTATTAAAAAGAGAAATCGGTCATTTACTTGAGAATTTGTGTTCCCGACGTATTCGGGGTGGATTGTTGATTGTGAATGTCTGCATGTGAGCGCTTCGCAATTTACATTCCGCGAGCGGAGTGTTATTACCCCCACTCTCATGGGAGCGGGCCGTACGCCACGGCGGATTTAAAATGCACTTTTGGTACGGGCCGTTCGATCCCCGGCAGTGCATAAACATGATTATTATATTGAGAGGTGCACTTATGGGAAGAGCCGTTCGATCCTCGGCATTGCACAGAGATGATTATTATATTGAGAGATGCACTTTTGGCACGGGCCATTCGATCATCGGCAGTGCATAAACATGAGTATTTTATTGAGAGGTGCACTTTTGGTACGGTCAGTTTGATCCTCGGCAGTGCACATAGATGATTATTATGACGCCTCAGGCCAGTTGTCCTTATCCCGTATGCGCATCCTAAATTGTTATATATTTTCATGATTTTTGAAGTGATAAGATATTTGGGGGAAAATAAAGAAGTAATTGTTGATTTATGATATTTGGGGGAAAACAAAGAGGAAATTGTCTATTTAAGATATTTGGGAAAATAATGAGAAAGTGGTAACTGTTTGTTTACTTCCAGTATTTACTATGTGACATGTAGTCACTTGATGGATTGAAGATTTTGACTGAGTATAAAGAAGTGCAATATTGTTTATCTGAGAATCTATGCCTGGAGGGCGTCTGGTTCAGTTGATTGTGGATTATGGGGTGTTTGTCCCGGTGATGATGATTGTTCTCGTGTATTATGAGAGAAAGTGGGTTAATAAGGACCCATGTAAAAGCTATTAGCTTAGTTTGGTGCGAGCAAGGTGGCTCGACGTTTGTGGATGGATTTAAATATGATTATGGGCATCGTATGAGCCAGGCATGTTCATTTCACTAGAGTGCTTTTCATGGAAAGGTATTAGAAAAGCGGATGTTGTTCCGTCTTCGTCAAATTCATGTGTTATTGTGATTTGTGCCGTTTGAGTTGTGAAACGGCTTGCTAAATTCTTATGTGTTGAGGTCCCGCGTAGTGGGGACGTTATGTGAGCAGGATATCTCTTGAGATCCATATTGTATATATATGTATATATCGCACCTCAGTTTTGCTTGAGTTTTGTAGCATGCGGCTTTATCAGTCTCCCCAGGATGGTATTATGCACTTAGCGTGCTTATGATCGATATTCAGTAATTTGTGTAATAGTGACGATTCAGCTTCGTGTATATTTCCTTATGTGAGTTTTATGATGGGATCGGGTGGCACGCCGCCACGGGTATGTTATTTGGATCGGGTTGTACGCCGCAACAGTGTGATGATGAGAAGGGTTAATATGTATTTATTTTTCTTATGTTTTATTTCCTAATTTCTGAGAAAAGTTCATATTAGTTGCGTGAGTGGAATAGTCCCTCCCGAGTCATTTCTTATTTATCATGTTCGAGTTATGCCCTATTGGTGCAATGTGGTATCATGTGAGACTGTTGGTCATGTTTGGGGTGATTTGTTGTCTGAGAAGTTCATACTGGGTGAGACGGGATTATTGGATAAGGGATCGGTGCGATAAGGTTAAGTGAAGTGTATATTAAAGAACAAATACCATTATTCAGGTTCATAATCATGTGATGATTCTAGTCAAGATGAGGTATGCAAGGATTTGTTAACTGTGCAGTTGGCTACAAATTTCTGCACATTTCTTCCGTTGTGGTGGTATCGTCAGCATTATAGCAGAGTGTATGCATATTTGTTACGAGGTGCATCGGAAGCACCAGATTCCTAAAGTTTTGGCTATTAAGGTTCAGGGAGTGCCATTGTGGTCAGATGATGAGTTATGCAGTGCATGGTGCTGATTCAGCAAAGGTATGTAGTCATGTTCTGGTATGTCATTTGATAGTTGATACGGTGTTTATATACTGGAACTAGGCCTGGCAGAGAAATTTCAGGTGTTTGAATGAATTCTGAGCTTATTATATGGATAGAAGAAGGAATCTTCAGATTTGATCCAGCTAATGTACTCAACTGGGTTGTGGTAGCACGGGCAGGTGCACGAGCTGTTAAACAGTGATTTCAGATAACTCCAAAGCAGTTCTTAGCACGTTCGAGGACGAACGTCTATTTAAGTGGGGGAGAATGTAATGACCCAACCGTTTGTTTTGAGCTCTAGCGCGTCGTTCAGCGGTTTGAAGTCGTGAGCATCTCCATTTCAGGGATTATGACTTGTAGGTGTGGTCGGAATTGAATTTCGGGAAGATTAGAGATGATTTGGAAAGAAAATTCTCATTTCAGAAGCCTTAAGTTAGAATAATTAACTAAGATTGGAATTTTGAGTAAACGACCTCCGAATCGGGATTTGAAGGTCCTAACAGGTTAGTATGATGATTTCAGACTTGGGCATATGTCCGAATCGGATTTTGGATAACCCGGGAACGTTTCGGCGTATATTATGGAAGTAAACATTTTTGAAGAAATTTCCTAAGTTTGGACTGAAGTGAATTTCAGTGATATTGATGTCCGTTTGGGATTCCGAGTTTGGGAATAGCTTTGTATGGTAATTCTGGAGTTGGGAGCGCAATCAGAAGTGAATTTGGATGTCCGTAGGTCATTTTGGAGTCATTTGGATAAAGATAGAAATTTGAAAGTTTTTGAGGAATCCGACCAGAAGTGGAAATTTTGATATCGGGGTCGGAATGCAATTCAGGAAGTTGGAGCAGGTCTGCAATGTCGAATATGACTTGTGTGAAAACTTTGAGGTCAATCGGACGTGATTTGATAGGTTTCAGCATCGAATGTGGAAGTTTGAAAGTTCTAGGTTCATTAAGCTTGAATCACATTGCGATTCATGATTTCGGCATTGTTTGATGTGATTTCGAGGCTCGACTAATTTCGAATGAGGTATTGGGTCTGGTTGGTACTTTGGTTGAGGTCTCGGGGGCCTCGGGCATGTTTCAGATGCTTAACGGGTCAATTTTTTCCTTGATAGGGTTGCTGGTTTTCTGGTGTGAGTACAACAGGTATTTACTCTATGCGATCACGTGAGTGGGTGTGCGATCGCATAGAAGGTTTTGGAGGCTGCTTGGATTTGGTCTGTGCGATCGCGTGGCAGTGTATGCATCGCATAGGGGAAGAATTGGAGGCCTGGGAATTTGCTTATGCGATCGCGTGTAGATGTTTGTGATCGCAGAGAAGGATTTGTGAAGGCTGCTGGGTTGCCCTATGCGATTGCAGGGTTTTGTATGCGATTGCACAGAGGATTTTTGGGGGCTTTTGATTTTGGCCTACGCGATCGCATGAAGGGGAGTGCGACCGCATAGAAGGGGTCGTCTAGGCAGAATGTTTATATCCGTGAATTACGGCCATTTCCTCACTTTTTTTCATCTTGGCATGGCGATTTTGGGAGGCTTCAAGGGGGATTTTCATCATGTAGAATGTTTAAAATACACTTTTGGTACGGGCCGTTCGATCCTCGGCAGTGCATAGACATGATTATTATATTGAGAGGTGCACTTATGGGACGGACCGTTCGATCCTCGACAGTGCACATAGATGATTATTATATTGATAGATGCACTTTTGGTACGGGCCGTTCGATCCTTGGCAGTGCATATACATGAGTATTTTATTGAGAGGTGCACTTTTGGTACGGGCCGTTCAATCGTCGGCAGTGCACATAGTTGATTATTATGACAGCTCAGGTCGGTTGTCCTTATCCCGTATGCGCATGCTAAATTGTTAAATGTTTTTCATGATTTTTGAAGTGATAAGATATATTGGGGAAAACAAAGAGGAAATTGTCTATTTAAGATATTTGGGAAAATAATGAGAAAGTGGTAACTGTTTGTTTACTTCCAGTATTTACTTGGATTTTAGTGCCATATATATATGCTGCTTTACTACCTTTACATGACTATCGTGTTCATATTATACTATTAATTAATTTGCTGGCCCTTAGTGAGTGTCTAATTCGACCTCTCGTCACTACCGCTCTGAGGTTATTAAGCGGGCGACTTACTGAGTACACGTTATTTTTATACTCATGCTACACTTGCTGTGCATTTTATTGCACAGGTACTTTCATAGCAATGTGAAGGATTCAGAGACTTAGGCGAGCTGCATCATCCAGAGGCGATCCGCAGCTGACAGAGTCTCCCTCGTACTGTATATTTTTTCATTTTGAATTTCCTTCTCCAATTTGTATTCCGGACAGGCTTGGTAATGATTGTATAAATTCTTAGAAATTGCTCATGTACTTGTGACACCGGGTTCTGGGATGTGTTGGGATATATTTGCGAAAGTATGGTATTCAAACCATTGTTTTACTCGACAAATTTTATCTAGTTGATATGTAATAAAGTGAAAGGAAATGCTTTTCATAAATTTTAAAAATAGGAAATTGTTTCAATTAATTAATGATTGGATTTCCTTGCAATGATGTCCGGCGCCATCACGACCTTATGGATTTTGGGCGTGACACTCATTATGTTCCAGGATATTTTAGTTTAAAACTTTTTGTATGGAAACTCATCTATTTTAACTTAGAATTGTTGATCAAACAATGTATTTATATTTTGTTTTTGTGTATGGATAATGTTAGTTGGATATTTCAATGTTATTTTGTAGTTTATATAAGTTAAGGTGTATAAAATTTTGTTGCATAAGAAATATTCCTCATTCTGAAAATATATATATATATATATATATATATATATATATATATATATATATATATATATATGAAATTACTAGGAAGAATCGTAGCAATAGACAATACAACTGTTGCAATAGACGTAGCAACCAATAATAGTAGCCCATAATACTGTTGCAATAGACTATAGATAATTGTTGCAATAGATCATGAAACCGTTACAAATTGTAACGACCCGGCCGATCTTTCCGAAAGTTATAACCCCGTTTTCCCCATTTCTGCTTCTTTATTTGTTGTTCAGTTGTGTTGAGTTGTATCGAGTTGGTAGGGTTTGGTCCGGAGTGTAATTTGGAGGTCCGTAGTAGAATTAGGCTTGAATTGGCGAAAGTTGGAAATTTGGCGATTTTGGTCGGCAGTGGAAAGATTAGGTATCGGGGTCGGAGTGGAATTCCTGAAGTTTGAATAGGTTCATAGTGTCATTTTTGACATATGTGCAAAATTTGAGGTCATTCATACGTGGTTTGATAGGTTTCGGCGTTGTTGGCGAATTTTGAAAGTTTAGAAGTTCTTAGGCTTGAATTCGAGGGTGATTTGGCGTTTTGGTGTTGTTTTGGGTGTTATGAAGGATCAACTAAGTGCGGGTAGTGATATATGATTAGTTGGAAGTTTTAGTATCCCGAGGGGCTCGGGATGATTTTGGATGGGTGTCGGAGAGTTTGGAATTTGGAAAATGTAGCTGAATTTGGTTCCGGAGCCCGGTACATCTTTGTTATGATATTTAAAGGTTAACTGTGAAATTTGGTGAAAAACGAAGTTTGTTTGACGTGATTCGGACATCCGGTTGAGAAATTATGAACTTTAAGAGTTTTTGTTGAAAATGATGAGTTTTGAGGTTTAATTCATAGATTTACATGTTATTTTCATGATTTTATCGCACGAGCAAGTCCATATGATGTTGTTAGAGTTGCGTGCATGATTTGTTTAGAGCCCCGAGCGGGTGAGTTTCGGATAGGCCACGGGGCATTTTTCACTTAAAAGTAACTGCTGGTTTTTCATTTCTGGTGTCCAGGTATTTTGTCCTGTGCGATCGCATAGGAAAGTCCGCGATCGCACAGAGTAAAGTTTGAGGCCCTATTTGGAACCCTGTGCGAACGCACATATTTACCCGCGATCGCACTACCCCAGGCCCCCTACCCTGTGCGAACGCACACCCCTTCCCGCTATCTCACTTCCCCATCCCCTTTTACCT
Source organism: Nicotiana paniculata (assembly GCA_005239505.1). Taxonomy (NCBI): domain Eukaryota; kingdom Viridiplantae; phylum Streptophyta; class Magnoliopsida; order Solanales; family Solanaceae; genus Nicotiana; species Nicotiana paniculata. The sequence goes on along the minus strand of ML351303.1, from coordinate 49,734 downwards.
TGTGCGATCGCACATATTTACCCGCGATCGCATAGGGCCCCAACCCAGCTAATATAAAAACGAATTAAAATCGGGCAGAACCCTTTCTTCTCCAATTTTTCGAGGTTCCAGCCCTAAAAACGAATTTTCTTCAACAATCTTCATCCCCAATTCATAGGTAATCAATTTCAAACCTTCCTCTTTCAATTCCTTACTATTTTGCATCACTTTTAAAGCAAAAACAAAGAATTTTCATGGTAAAAATCTAGGATTTTGGTAGAATTAGGGAGTTTTGTAAAAATTAAATTTTTATATCAAATTAAGGTCGGATATCAAAACTAATAGCATATATGGGTTCGTGGGTCAATGGGTAAACATAATTAGGTCCTAAACCCGACAAAGCAGGCCCGGGGTCGGATTTTCACTTTTTTTGAGAAAACTTAGGAAAAATTATATTTTTCAATAATTCTAGTTCCTTTAACATTAGTTAATGGTATTAGGTTAATTTTGATTAGATTCGAGCAAATTAGAGGTGAATTCAAAAGGAAAAGGAATAATTGAGCAGTGAGTGGCCTGCAGAGTTGAGCTAAGTGTTTGGTCTAACTTTGGCTTGAGGGAATAAGAGTCCCCACTTGTTTGTTATGTGAAACGCATGGGCGTGGTGTATAGGTGTGGTGACGAATATCTATGCACCACCCAAATTGTCCGTTAAACATGACCCTCTTCCCATTCCCCACTTATTTGATCATTATCTTAATTGTTATATGTTCATTATTGCTTCTATGACTATTTGGCCTTGTTGATCTGTTNTATATATATATATATATATATATATATATATATATATATATATATATATATATATATATATATATATATATATATATATATGTTTAGGTTCCTGGTGGTTTCGTTTTGATAATATTGAGGAAGTTGTGCAAAATGCAGTCTAACTGTTTCGTAATTGTTGAGGTTCACGTGGTTATTGGGTTTCATTGAGTTATTTCCAATTGTTGTTGTAAGTGTGTTAAAAATGTTGGTTGTTCTCTTGAGTTTATCATAGTATATAAATACTAAGCTGGATTGACGGCATTACAGTGTTTACTTATATTCTGGTTGGTTTTATTGTGAAATGATATTGGTTAAAGCTTACGAGCTATATGATTTTCTGGTTGAAATTGTAGAAGTAACAACATTGTGAAAGGCTTGGCCTGAATTGTGAAATTCTTTATTGTCACGACCCAAAGCCCATAAGGTCGTGATGGCGCCGGAATTATTGTCAGGAAAGCCAATCATTAATTAATCAAAATAATTTCCGGTTTAAACATTTATAAAAAACATTTCCTTGCACTTTATTACATATTAACTAAATAAAAATCTACTAAGTAAAACAATAGTTTAAATATTACACTTTAGCAAATATATCCCAACACATCTCAGAACCCGGTGTCACTAGTACATGAGCAATTTCTAAGAAATTATACAATCATCACAAAGCCTGTCTGGAATACAAATTGGACAAGGGAATTTAAAATGAAAGTAAGTACAGTACGAGGGAGACTCTATCAGCTGCGGGTCGCCTCCGAATGATGCAGCTCGCCTAAATCTCCGAATCCTCCACATTGCTATGAAAGTACCTGTGCAATAAAAAGCACAGCAAGTGTAGCATGAGTACAAAAATAATGTGTACTCATTAACTCGCCCGCCCAACCTCAGAGAGGTAGTGAAGAGAGGTCAAATTAGACACTTGCTCAAAGTCAATTTAGAATATTCGAGTGTGACCCTAAGCATGAATATCTTAGGAAATTTATTAAAATCAGGAATAATTATTATCAACTCTTTCCACATTTAACACTTTAATCCTTCGTCATATTAATAACAATTAATCATCATGAGTGATTTAATGAAATAACAATTTAATCAACATGAAGGAACAACTTCTGACAAAAATCTTTAATAACTTTAAATCTCTGTCATTTTAGTTGGCAACATAAAACTCCAGGACAGTAATCAGGCACAAACCATAGCAACTACGAAGTAAATATCATGCGCAAGCAATGCCGAGGGTCAAACGACGTGGACCAACAATAATAAATTGTGCAGTGCCGAGGGTCGAATGGCTCGAACCATAGATGCATCTATCTGCCTCGCTCGCGAATCGATCATGCGATGCGGTTATACATAACATAATAAGGCTAGCCTGCTCGGAAATCATACCTGCGACTCAGGTGCTCATATGAATACACACAAATACAGGGTCATCCTGCTCGCGAATCATACATGCGACTGAGGCACCCGAAGTTACACATGTCCATACAATAAGTCCCCATTTTTATCAAGAAAGCAGTTTTTTTCTCAGGAAAGTGGTAAAATTATTTTTAAAGGGACATTAAATATAGCTCTCAAATCTTTGTTTTGAAACTCATTTGCCAAGTTTAATGATATTTCTATAATACAACCCTACCAGGTATACAATTATCCACAGAGGAATCAATTATCTTTTAGATGATTAAGAAAATAAACTCTAGTCTTCTTCAGATATTCAATTACGATTTCAATTATATTAGCAGTTCAACATTACAGGTAGGACCACAGGTACAACACGTAAGGCATGTTAGTGGGTCCTAGACTACTCGGACATGGCATAATAGTAGCTACGCACGGACTCCCGTCACCTCGTACGTACGTAGACCCCGAATATAATAATATATACTTAATTAATCACCTAGGGGACAATTCCCTCTCACAAAGTTAGAAAGAAGACTTACCTCGCTCCGAGATTCCATAATCGGCCTCCAAGCCCTTCCGATGAATCCAAACGGACGCACTACGCCCCAAAACTATCCAAACAACGACAACCCAATAAAAATATACACTAATATCACAACAATTCCAAATTATATAATTTCCCAACCCCGCTTAGTGAAATGACCAAAATGCCCTCGGGCTCACGTGCCCGGAATCCGAAATTTCTCGAAGATATATTCTACCCACAACCCTACTAACTCAAATATACAATTGACTCAAATATTCATGCTCAATTCGTGGCTAAAAATCCAAATTTTGATTTTCTAGGTTTCTTTAAGATTCTCAAAATTTCCAATCAATTTCCATGCCTAATCCATGCATATAATCTTGTATTTAACTTACAAGCATGAAGGAGTTTCCTACCTTGTCATTGCATGAAGAAATCCTTTCTTTGAAGCCTTCTAAGATCGCCTAAGCTAGAGAAGAAATGAAGAATCGGCCAACAATTCACGGTTTAAGAACATTCTGCCCAACCTCGATTCCGCACCTGCGCTACGGCTGCCTCAACTCCAGCCCAAAATCGCACCTGCGCCCTCTGTCCGCATCTGCGTCTTCGCAGGTGCGGAAATGCCACTGCACCTGCGCTCTCAGCCAGACCATCAATCCTTCGCACCTACGGCTCTGCACCTGCAACTCCGCACATGCGGCTCTGCACCTGCGGCCAAATCCTCGCAGGTGTGGTCACACCAGATGACAGCAACCTCAGCCTTCTTCAAACTCCCAAACTTGATCCGTTAACCACCTGGAATCCACTCGAGGCCTCCCGGGACCCCGTCCAATTATACCAACTTGTTCCAAAACATAATGCGGACTTTCTCGGGGCCTCAAATCACATCAAACAACATCGAAACCACGAATCGCACCCAAATCCCACCTTTATGAACTTAGAAATTTCTAACTTCTGCATCCGATGCCGAAACCTATCAAATCACGTCCGATTGACCTCAAATTTTGTGCACAAGTCATATTTGACATTACGGACCTGCTCCAACTTTCGGAATTGCATTCTGACCTCGATATCAAACATCCACTTCCGGTTGGATTTCTCAAAAACCTCAAACTTCTTTCTTTAGCCAAATGACTTCAAAATGACCCCTGGACATCCGAATTCACTTCCGATCACGCTTCCAACATCAAAATCACCATACGAAGCTATTCCCAGACTCGAAATCCCAAACGGACATCAACATCACTAAAATGCGCTTCAAGCCAAACTTAGGAATTTTCTTCAAAAAATGCTGACTTCCACAATATGCACCGAAAGGCTCCCGGGTTATCCAAAACCTGATACGGACATACGCCCAAGTTCGAAATCATCATACGAACCTGCAGGAACCCTCAAATCCTGACTCAGAGGTCGCTTACTCAAAATTCCAATCTTAGTCCATTTCTCCAACTTAAGGGTTCTGAAATGAGAATTTTCTTTCCAATCCAACTCTAAACTTCCTGAAATTCAATTCCGACCACGCCCTCGGGTCATAATACTTGAAACGAAGATGCTCACAGCCTCAAACCACGGAACGACACGCTAGAGCTCAAAACGACCGGTCAGGTTGTTACATTCTCCCCCACTTAAACCGACGTTCGTCCTCGGACGTGCTAAGAACTGCTCTGGAGTTATCTGAAATCACTGTTTTACACCTCGAGCATCTTCCCATGCTACCACCACCCAGTTGAGTACATTAGCTTAATCAAATCTGAAGATTCTTCTTTTATCCATATAATAAGCGCAGAACCTAGTTCCAAGACTTGAAATTTTCTGCCAGGCCTACTTCTAACATATAAACATTGTATCAACTACCACACGATATGCCAGATCATGACTGCATACCTTTGGTGAATCAGCACCATGCACCGCATGACTCATCATCTAACCACAATGACACTCCCTTAACCTTAACAACCAAAATTTCACGAATCTGGTGCTCCTGATGCACCTCATAACAAATGTACAGACTTCTTGTCATAATGCTGACGATACCACCACAACAGTGGAAATGTGCAGAAATTCATACCCAACTGCAGAGTTAACAAATCCTTGAGTACCTCATCTTCACTAGAATTATCACTTCATTATGAACCCGAATAATGGTATTTGTTTTTTAATACACACTTCACATAACCTTATTGCGTTGATCCCTGATCCGATAATCCTGTCTCACCCAGTATGAACTGCCCAGACAATAATGTATTGGTAAAAGAAAGTTTCACACGTTATCTGATTCTAGACAACTCAGTTGGATACGTGGACCAAGGGAAACACGACAGCTGGACGTGATTCTATAAAGAGATACGGAACAAAGAGGCACGAATCAATAAACCATCGAGTCCATCAGCCACGACAAACTCAACCTGATCAAAATAGGGAAGACACACGGCCAGAATGAATCTGGACAAAGCTACGGGCAGATTCAAGGACCCACCATTGATTACTCGTACGTTATGTTACCGTACCCCAATTACCGTTATCCTTTGTAAAGCCCAATTAATGTCATAATTAGTCATTAATGGGAAATCATAGCAAAAGTTATACGTTATATCAACGAATCTCCTATATAAGGGACGGGAATACAGCTTGTAAAGATCATCTGGTTTTCGAATACAATCTACTTTGCTTTTCTATATTTCGGCAATATTGTCTATTACTCGTTTCTCTTTATTTTAGTATTATTTTCTTGATTATCAGTAACCCGTGTTCATTCAAGAAATAGCTTTGGTCAAAGGATCTAATTCTTTGGTTAAACAAAATGGTTCCGTTGTCGGGAATCTGATAATCTTTGTTTACTTTTCAAGTGATATCCTCTGAACTATGTCGAACTCCAACGACAATAACCAGCAAAGGAATAGAACCCTAGTTCCATCGCCTTCAGGAACCCCACGTGGTTCAAGGGAACAATCCCCATAAAGATCCCATAATGACAATAATAATAATGATCAAACGGTGGAACAAGATCGAGTTAAGCAAATGATTGAAGAGTATGTGAGCCAAGCTTTGCAAGAATTTTTTAGGGGATTACCGGCAGCGTTACCTGCACCACCGACACCACACCCCAATAATACCATCACAATGGAAAATCCTCAATCTGGGTTGGCGAACTCAGGAAGGGGAGATACTCCTAATGAATCTCTCGAAGCAAGACCAGGTATGACTAATAACTCTGAACTATAGAATTTACTGCTAACCATGCAGAAACAGATGAAGGAGCAGAACGATCGTATCGAACAAATTCCTGGAGTACCACCTATTATCAAAGGCATTGATGTTGATAGGTATTCTCAACAACCTTGGAATCCAAGTGCGGCACCCTTGCCTATACCCAAGAATTTTAAAATGCCTGATGTTTCCAAATATGATGGAACAACTGACCCACGTGATCATGTGACTGCTTTCACTACTGGAGTAAAAGGCAACGACTTAACAAAATAAGAGATTGAATGAGTCCCTGTAAAAAAATTTGGGGAAACACTTACCAAAGGATCCCTAACCTGGTATTCTCTTCTCCCTGAAGATTCTATTGATTCTTTTGTTGAGCTAGCAGATTCATTTATAAAAGCACACTCTGGTGCACAAAAAGTTGAGAAAATAATGGAAGACATATTCAAAATAAAACAAGGAGACACGGAACTGCTCCGTGAGTTTGTAGACAGGTTTCAACAAGAAAAAATACAATTACCCAGGGTGCCTGATAATTGGGCAGCCATGGCATTTACAAGCAACCTAAACGATAAAAGCTCAGAAGCCATGAGACGACTTAAGGAAAGTCTAAGAGAATTCCTCGCTACAACATGGAACGATGTATATAACAAGTATAGTACTAAACTCATAATAGAAGAAGATATCATTGCTCGTTCAAGAGATGAAGATCATTCCAGATCCAGACGTGCTGAATCAGACAGAAGATCAAGTAACAACATGTACGATCTTTACTTAGGACCCTCGGGACGTGATATTTGTCTCAGGTTCGAAAACATTAGGTCAAACTATAGACCACCAGGAAGAGACGTAGTCTCATCCTCATCTAGATCCAGAAAAGATCAAGATGAACGACCTAGAGGTAATACCCGAATTGGGGATCATACCTTTAATGTAAGTACTACTGAACTTGTCTCAATATTGAGGAACATGGGAGACAAGGTTAAGTGGCCTAAAGAAATGCGATCAAATCCAAATAGAAGGAACCCAGATCACTGGTGTGAATTCCATAACAATCATGGGCACAAGACTGCGGATTGCAGATTTTTACAAGGTGAAGTAGAAAATTTATTGAAACAGGGCTATTTAATAGAATTGTTTAAGTGATAAAGGTAAACAGGCATATATGAACAATAGGCAGGAGCCCCCAAAGCCTCTTTCTCCAAAACAAACCGTCAACGTGATACACGGAGGTGAAGAAGTAAATGGAGTGGTCTGCAAAATGATCACAAAGTTCACAATTACACATGGAAAACGGGTTCGTAAAAATCTGGAAGCGGATGATATAACCTTCGATGATGAAGATATCAGCGGATAAATGCTTCCTCACAACGATGCTCTGGTAATATCTTTACTTATTCGTGACACTAAAGTAAAAAGAGTGTTGATTGATCCAGATAGTTCAGTCAATATCATTTTGCTAAGAGTCGTGGAAGAAATGCTATTGGGGAATCAAGTAATCCCAAGGGCACGAGCCATATCAGGGTTTGATAACTCTACGGTTATAAAAAATGGCGAAATTTAGCTTAGCACTTATGCTGAGGGGTTGATCAAAAGTACCAGGTTCCAAGTCATCGATACTGACATGGCTTATAACGTAATCGTGGGAAGGCCATGGATCCACGACATGAAAGCAATACCATTCATCTTGCATCAGTTAATTAAATTCCCCCCTAAATGGGGGATTCAGCAAATTAGAGGCAATCAACAAACCGCAAGAAATATAAACTCCGTGGTACACTACAACAAAAAAATAAAGGTGGAAGAATCACAAGATAAAGGAATCTCCCAAGCGGGTAACACCTCCTAAACAGGCATGGAAAAAATTACTACCCAAATTGGTACGAAAGGTATTATTCCTGAAACATTTACGAAAGAAAATACTTACGAGAATGTGAACCAAATTACCACAGAAGCTGCATTAGACCACACGGATGCAGATTCCAGACCGGACGTCATTCTTGAACCGGAGGAAGACGAGCACATCAAAACAACTACGAAAGAGCTCGAAGATGTTCCATTGTCTGAACAAAAGCCTGAACAGAAAGTGTATATAGGCACGAGGCTGGGCCCCGGTCGAAGAGGTAAGTTAATTGATTATTTAAAGGCTAATGCAGACTGATTTACGTGGTCCCACTCAGATATGACAGGTATCCCACCAGAAGTGATGACTCATAAAGTAAATGAAGATCCATCCTTCGTAGAAAAGAAAAGAAAGCAAGGACCATTAAAGAACCAAGTGATTAACGAAGAGGTACAGAAACTCTTGAAGATTTGTTCGATACGAGAGGTAACATAACCTAACTGGCTAGCTAACACCGTGGTAGTACCTAAAAAGAATGGCAAATGGAGAGTATGCGTAGATTATACCGACTTAAATAAAGCATGCCCCAAATATTCATTCCCATTACCACATATAGATCAAATGATTGATACCACTGCATGTCATGAATTATTAAGCTTTTTAGATGCATATTCTTGTTATAATCAGATTAAAATAGATCCCTCAGATGAGGAAAAAAGTTCCTTCATTACAAACAGGGGTACTTACTGTTATAAAGTTATACATTTTAGCTTGAAAAATGCTAGAACAATCTATCAAAGGTTAGTGACTAAAATGTTCCAAGAACATCTTGGAAAGAGGATGGAAGTTTATATTGATGATATGTTGGTAAAATCAACACAAGCAGAAGACCATTTCAAGAATCTCTCTACTACTTTTGATATTCTACGCATGTATCATATGAAGCTAAATCCAGAAAAATGCGCTTTTGGAGTGCAATCAGGTAATTTTTTGTGTTTCCTTGTATCGAACAGAGGAATAGAGGTAAACCCTGCTCAAATTAAAGCAATAGAAGAAATACCTGATATTTTAACAAATAAAAAAGAAGTTGAAAGACTAACAGCAAGAATAGTGGCTTTGGGAAGATTTATTTCTAACTCTTCCGAAAAAAGTTTTAAATTCTTCTTAGTTCTCAAAAAGCAGAATCAGTTCGAATGGACTTAAGAATCTCAGCAAGCCCTCAAGAGTCTAAATATTTATCTATCGAAACCACTGTTACTTTCAAAGCCAAAAGAACGGGAAAGATTGTACATCTACCTGGCTGTTTCAGAAATTCCTGTAAGTGCAGTATTGGTAAGAGAAGAAAAAGGTAAGAAATCACCTATCTACTATGTAAGTAATACTTTGCTAGATGCTGAAACTAGATATCCACATCTGGAAAAATTAGCCTTAGCTTAAATAATGGCATCTAGAAAATTACGACCATATTTTCAATGTCACCCAATCACCGTTGTGACTTCATATCCTTTAAGGAATATTCTGCATAAACAAGAATTGTCTGGAAGATTAGCCAAGTGGGCCATAGAATTAAGTGAACATGAAATAATCTATCTGATACTAGCTGATTTTGTTGTTGACTTTAGTAATAGCATTATCCCTGAAGTAGAAAAAGAGTTACAACTTTTTAATGGTGCTAATCCGGGCCTACGGACCCTATTCACCGATGGCTCCTCAAATATAAAAGGTTCCAGCTTAGGCATAGTCTTAATATCACCCACGGGTGAAAAGACACGGCAAGCTATCAAGTGTTATCCAATAACTAACAATGACGCATAGTACGAAGCTATTATTGCAGGGCTTGAACTCGCACGGGAACTCTCAATCAAGAAAATAGTGATCAACACCGACTCCCAACTGGTAGTAAATCAGATGCAGGGGACTTACATCGCTCGAGAGACTCGAATGCAACAGTACCTTGAAAAAGCACGAGAGCTCGTGAGACAATTCAAAACATGAAAGGTAATGCAAATATCTAGAGAGGAAAATGCAGAAGCGGATGCATTAGCTAACCTCGCAGCAGTCATGGAAGTAACAAACAAAGACAATGCAATTGTCATCCATCAATTCCACTCAACGATCGACCAGGATAAGAATGAGGTAACTTTCAACAACTTAACCTGGGACTGGAGAAACAAAAATTTTAATTTTTTGCAGAATGGCACTGTACCTAAAGACAGGAAAGCAACTCAAGCATTTCGTTGCAAAGCTGCACGGTACTGCCTTATTCGCAACTCACTTTATCGCAAGATATTCGGAGGACCCTAGCTAAATGCCTCAGACCTAACCAAACAGAATTTGTGATTAAAGAAGTCCATGAAGGACACTGTGGAAATCACTCAGGGGCGAGATCCTTAGTGAAAACCCTAATCAAAGCTGGTTTCTATTGGCCCAAGATGGAAGAAGGGGCCGAGAACTTCGTATCCAAATGCGACAGGTGCCAAAGGTTTGCTAATAACATGCATCGACCAGCAGAATTATTGCATCCAATAGTATCCTCATGGCCTTTCATGAAATGGGGTATGGACATAGTGGGACCTCTTCCCATAGCTAAAGGACTGGTACAGTTTTTGCTCATGCTAACCGACTATTTTACAAAATGGGTAGAGGCAGAAGCGTTCAAAAAAGTGCGAGAAAAGGAAGTTAAAAGCTTCTTATGGAGAAAAATAATATGCCGATTTGGGATACCAAAGGAGATCGTGTGCGATAATGGCCCACAATTCATAGGCTCGCAAATCACAGAATTCTTCGAAAGCTGGCAAATCAAACGGATCACTTCAACGCCATACCACCCAATGGCTAATGGTTAAGCTGAGTCAACGAATAAGGTCATCATCAACAATCTAAAGAAGCAGCTAGATAAAGCCAAAAGAAACTGGCCTGATAAGTTACCAGTGGTACTATGGGCATACAGAACAACTTCAAAAACATCCACGGGAGAAACCCCGTTCGCACTTGTCTGTGGCTCAGAAGCCTTAATACCCTTGGAGATCGGCGAACCAAGCATAAGGTTCGCAACACCCATGGAGGAAGTAAACGACGATGAATTGAGGACCAATCTGGACCTGCTCGAACCACGGAGAGAAGCAGCATTGATACAGATGGAAGCTCAAAAATAAATCATAGAGCGTTATTACAACCGTAAGGCTCATCTCAGGTAATTCAAGATTGGGGACTTCGTCCTCAAAAAATTCTTTTAATCAACGAAAGAAGCAGGCGCAGGAAAGATAAATCCAAACTGGGAAGGAACCTACAAAATTCAAGGCATAGCTGGGAAGGGCGCCTATGAGTTGGAAGCTATGGACGACAGAGTTCTACCAACAAGCTGGAACGCCATCCACCTAAAAAAGTATCACTTCTAAGGGAAAGAAGTACCCCCGGTCAGGTATCACACGTTTGATTTTATTTTGAACATTTAAAAATTTCACTAACTTTTTTAGATGATAGGCATAAAGCTAACCCATCACCAGATAATGATATTAGACCTGCAAAGACGCGAGGAAATAACACAATTCACGGTCTAGGGTTACACTTTCTAATGGATGTTTTAAAGGGTTAAGCAGTCATCATCTAAGAAAATATATACCTTTGAGATCTCATTCTTCAAAGCTCAAACACTTGGGGGACTATACAGTATAGAAGGCTAAGACGAAGCAAAGAAGTCTATCAGAAAGTCAAAAGCTCGAGCCTGAGGACCCATCTACCCAACAAGACAAGTGATACGAGTAGAATCGAAAGATATCAAAAGAGTCATCCAAATACAAAGCCTAATGCAAAAATGCAAAAAAACTTCGAACATGCTCAGGCTGAAAGGAAAAATACTAGTCACGAGGAAGAAATGTACATATTTATACTTATTCAAAACTGTTGTAACAAAAACAAGTTAGGGGTAAAAGATCATCATCATTTGTACTTACTCAAAAAAACTGTTATCAAATAAAACAATTATGAATGAAAGATCAAAATCCATGTATTTGTTGAGAAAAATGTTGTCAAATAAAACAGTTACAGATGAAAAAGCATTTTCCTCGTACTTATTATAAAATTGTTATCAATAAAAACAGTTGCGGGTAGAAACCCCAATCTTTATAAAAACTGTTACTAGTGAAAAACAGTTGTTCCCTTGTATTAATATCGAAAAACTGTTACCTATGAAAAACAGTTACGAAATACAAGTGTATATTGAATCTGTTAAACAAAAACAGTTGCGACATGAGTTTTAGACGATAATCGAACACATGTAAAATGTCGTGGAAGTTCAAACAAAAAAAATTTCCCTGGAAACATTCTTAAACATGTGTAAAATTCCTATCACTCTATTGCATTATCATGAAGTTGAGACGTCTTCTTCATGTCAATCATAGAGGGCCCTCTTTCATAAATGAAGCCTACTACAAAAAGGCTCACAAACACCGTACCTACTATGAAAAGGTACAAGTGATTACAACATCCTCATGCAAAAATTCAGAGGTAAAAACAAAAACCTCAAAAATTAAACATGCAAAAGACTTAAGAGTAAATCAGAAACTCGAAGCAAAAAGTCTTAATTTGCATATATTCGAAAAAAACGGCTAAGTAAGAACTAAGTACAAACTAGTACTTAGCCGCATGTGGTTTATACATCGAAATGCCCCTAAGTTGTCAGTTGGGGACTTTTGAAAGATCAAAGTTTACCCCCGATGGAGCTGGGGGTAACCACCAATCAAATAAAAAGGGGGGGGGGTGAATCAACACTTTAATATTCTCGAGAAGAAGGATTTACTTCTTCATCAGCAGGAGGAACATGAGCAACTAGGGATGAAGAGGCACGAGCAGCAGGAGTCTCACCATCAGGTGAAGAGAGGTTATGACCTTGTTGAGCCTTCTCCATGGCCTCCTTAGTTTTAGCTATTTCAGCACTAAGGTCGAAACCCTCTTGACTTATTTCCGTCAATGTGTCAAGGAGAGAATTCATATATACCCAGCTCACATCAACAGCAGCCACCTCTTCAAGATCTTCATAATCCCTTTCCCATATTTGAAGCTCAGCTCTCAATCCGTCCTTCTCCGCTTCGGCAGCTTCATGGGCGGCCCTTAACGGTACAATCGACTCCTCCAGAGTTTGAACGTTATCTAAAGCATTACGAAGATCCTCTTAAGTACGGGTGAGTGATTGCACGAGCTCGCCTGAGTATTCATCCTTCTGCGCCAACAAGTTTATCAAGTCTCTAATCTCCTCTGAGGCGCGGGATAGCTGCTCAGCAAATGAGGACTCCAGAATACTCTTGTCTTTATCAGCCTGACTGGAAGAAGCCTTCTCTACTGCCAGTTATGCCGCCATGAGCCTCATCTGCCGCTTCAAGGTACTCCTTTCCTCTTCTAAGGCATCCATGTCAATCCTTAGGCTATCATATTGTGGTTTCCAAAAATCAGCATCGGCCTGCAACTCTTTTGTCTCCTGATCCGCATTTGAGATCCTCTTCATGAGCTCCACGCCTATAAGATTAATCTATAAGAAATAAACAAATTATATATGATAAATTTCATATACGAAAATGAAATAGGATAACCTGCACCATACCTTCAAATAGGTATGCACAACTTCATTGGCCCATGTAAGAGCACTATGGCTGGCTAGGTTGGTTTTCTCAGTGAGACCTATCAAAGGCTTGAGCCACACCTCGGGCTCACCCATGTTCTTGAAAAGATTCCCCTCACCTGGAACCTCAATTTTCACCTGCCGCATCTCTCTGCTGGAAGACCCTACTTCCCTAGCGGAAGGCATGGAAGCAGGCAGAGATGAAGCAACAATAGGCACGGAGGGTTGAGGAACTGGAGAAGCCATGGGCAAAGCAACAGACACAGAAAATTGAAGAGTTAAGGAAGCCACGGGCAAAGCAACAGCACAAGCCGTAAGAGCCAAAGCAGCAGATGAGACAACTTCTCTTAAAGAATCAGGAAAAACAGCAGCCAAAGGGACATCATCAGGAGCAAGGTCAAAACCTTCATGGAACAAGTAACCTACAGACTCATGAATGGGGGAATGTGAAACATCTTCAGAGGTAGAGGGCTCAACCACAGACACGGAAGGCAAAGTCATGTGTGTAGACTCATCGTCCGAAACCACCCGCCTTCTCCGTGGCCTGCGCACCAAAGCACCCTCCTTTTCTTTTTCTTCTTCTACGGAACGAGACTTACCAATCTTCCTCTTCGAGGAAGAAGAACGAACAATAATCTCTTGGGCCTGGGCCAAAGACATCTTCGGGATAGATGAAGCAGACACCCCACGAGCAGAGAACCCTATCAAAAGGGAAAAAGTTAAGCGACATAGAAAGAAGAGGCTCGAGTAAGGAAAGAAGCAAGAACAAAAGCTTCACTTACCGTGGGTCTTTACATGCCAACCGTACTTCCCAGCGAAGTACTTCCAATATCTCTCTTCTAAAGGAGAAACGGACAATAATTTTTCTACCCAATCACGGATACCAGAGACATTCTCAACAGTACCCATGATTGCTGAGAGAAGAAGAAACAGATACGGTGTTAGTAAAATATCTCAAGTAAGAACGAGGAAAAGAAACTAGATGTGAGCTAAAGTGTACTCACGTGAACGATTCCACTTCTCAGGGAAGGGAAGATTTTCTTCACCCACTAAACCAAAAGTGGGTACAGCGACATACCGGAGGTACCAACCCCTATCCTTATCATCTCCAGGGGTAACCATCACTCGTTTACTCCTAGCTGTCAGAGTAAAAGCCCCTTGACGAAACAAGGCAGGAGAGATGAATAAGATAGTTGAAATTAAAAGGAACTGAGTCTAAAGAAGCTAAACTCCTAAGACATGCAACAACTCGCCACACAAGCGTACCAACTTGTCCTAAGAAAATATTGAAGAAACGGAAAAATTCAATTATGACTGGATCAATGGGAGGTCTAAACCCTAGAGTAAAAGGGTAAGTATAAACAAAAGAGTATCCCGTCTTGTAAGACGTTATTCTTTTATTACTATTCGGATGTAGACAGGGAAATGAGGCCTCCAAAAACACTCCCTACAAACAAGGGAAATCTGACCCTCAGTAATAAGGGTTGGATACATTTCGACACTCTCAAGGGAAGAATATTGGTCTATGATAACTTGATTATCTCTAGCAAAGACAAACTCAGCAGGAATAATTTCTTCAACTCCAGGTTCACGAAGGCGTTCATCTCTACCTC
This sequence comes from Nicotiana paniculata, assembly GCA_005239505.1. NCBI lineage: Eukaryota > Viridiplantae > Streptophyta > Magnoliopsida > Solanales > Solanaceae > Nicotiana > Nicotiana paniculata. The sequence continues at coordinate 34,723 of ML351303.1, read as the reverse complement.
TAGACAAAGACCGGGAAGCCCTAGCCCTCGAAGAACTAGAGACCTAGCGGAAGGAAAGGAAACTATCTAAAAAGAAGAAAGGTGTCACTTCGGGACTGACGCATCCGTAGAAAGCCCTAAAAAGCACCGAGTAATTGCAGAACCAATCTGAGAAGGACACGTGGTTTTAGCATTAAATAGAAGTGACAAACGACGCTTATGATCAGAGAAGGATACAATGTTTCGAGGTAAAGCGATGGCAAAATATTCCCGCCAGAGATGCGTATCCACTTACCAAATATTAATCGATAAATAAATGGTAAGTGGGTGACCTATCTGTATTGGTAAAAAGAGTCTCACACGTTAGCTGGTTCTAGACAACTCAGCCGGATACGTGGACCAAGGGAAACGCAACAGCTGGACGTGATTCTATAAAGAGATACGAAACAAAGAGGCACGGATCAATAAACCATCGATTCCATCAGCCTCGGGAAACTCAACCTGATCAAAATAGGGAAGAGACACAGTCAGAATGAATCTGGACAAAGCTACGGGCAAATTAAGGACCCACCATTGATTACTCGTACGTTATGTAACCGTACCCCAATTACAGTTATCCTTTGTAACGCCTCATTAATGTCATAATTAGTCATTAATGGGAAATCATAGCAAGAGTTGTACGTTATATCAAGGAATCTCTTATATAAGGGACGGGAATACCGCTTGTAAAGGATCATCTGATTTTCGAATACAGTCTACTTTGCTTTTCTATATTTTGGCAATATTGTCTATTACTCGTTTCCCTTATTTTAGTATTATTTCCTTGATTATCAGTAACCCATGTTCATCCTAGAAATAGCTTTGGTCAAAGGATATAATTCTTTGGTTAAAAAAACAAGTCACCCAAAACATGCCAACAACCTCACATGATACCACATTGCGCCAATAGGCCATAACTCGAACATGATAAATAAGAAATGACTCGGGAAGGGACTATTCAACTCATGCAACTAATATGAACTTCTCTCAGAAAATAGGAAGTAGAACATAAGAAAGAATAAATATAGGAACCTTACTCATCATCACACTGTTGCGGCGTGCAACCCGATCCGAATAACATAAAATTTACATAAGAAGATATATATACGGAGCTGATTTTCTCACTATTACAAATTACTGAATATCGGTCATAAGCACGCTAAGTGCATAATACCATCCTGGGGAGACTGATAAAGTCGTAGGCTACAAAACTCAAGCACATTTGAGGTGCGATATATACATATATACACCCTGGATCTCAAGAGCTATCCTGCTCACATAACATCCCCACTACGCGGGACCTCAACACATAGGAAATTATCAAGCCGTTTCACAAATCACACCGCACAAATCATAATATCGCATAAATTTGACGAAGACGGAGCAACATATGTTGTTCTAATACCTTTCCATGAAAAGCGCTCTACTGAAATGAACATGCCTGGCTCATACGGAACCCATAATCAAATTTAAATCCATCTACAAACATCGAGTCCACCTTGCTCGCACCAACTAAGCTAATAGCTTTTACCTGGGTCCATATTAACCCACTTTCTCTCATAATACACAAGAACAACCATCATAGCCGGGACAAACACCCCAAAATCCACAACCAAATGAACTGAGTCCAAATCTTCAATCCATCAGGTGACTACATGTCACACTTTATACAATCTTTTCATGCTCATGCTTCCACGACCTTCCACACAAGGCAACAAGTCTGCTCATCCATCACTGGCCATGCTACATTGTAAAACAAATCAAGAACCCATAACCAGGGTACAGAGCCCCTTCCACCGGATATCAATCTCAGGGGACACTGGAGATAATAGCAGCTTACACTGAACTTTCAAATCACTTTTTCTTGCTCTCCCGAGCTCATGACATCCTTATTAACACCGAACCGCAATCTCAATCCTTACTCCCAGTTACATACTGCTTACCGCACCTAACTTGCCAATATGAGGTAGCGCAATAATTTTGTCATAACTACCAAACCATCAATAGGGTGAACACTTCATCATATAAAAACCTTTTATTTAACTCAATTCAAGAGTATCATCTCAACACACGAGTGAATTCCCACAATCACCCATCATGCAAATCCTTAAGTAGTAGTCTATACCACTATAACCCTTCTGGGATCCACCTATACCTAACAGGCCATAACACTCAAATGCTCCCACATGGAATCTATTACGACGGGCGACAAGCCCCGCACACACCGGAACAAACCACATGCATAACTAATCACATCAAAGGAATCGACCACTGCCGTAAATGTGCCATTTCAATCATGGATAATCAATCTATTTTTTGTTAATCATCTTCATTTGCCGCAGGAATAATTGCAACTTCCTTCCACTCGTAGCAACTCAACCCTCACTCATCCCGAGCGACCTTGATTCACGAGACTATGCCGCCAAAATCCTGCAACCCGTCTCCTACCATCCTGATAATCTTTCTACAATCCAGAGTTTATTTCTCTCACTCCTCCAATACTACCCTGCATGCTGAAAATAACATAGAACACTCCAACTATTTTCCCTTTCTCTGAAATTATGATGCAAAATCTCAATTCTTGATCATACGGCTTCCTTTAACCTTTAAACGCTGCATTCTTAAGATTGAATTCACTGGGACCGCTATGGAGAGTCACCCACTCTGAATGTTCCCCAATACAATCAACTCCAAGGATCTCCTAGCACATGAACACCCTTTTCAATGAAACACGTGGCTGAGTCACTGCCCTTACAACTCACCTATGCCTTAAGCATAAATTCTGAATCTTTCAAAGACTAACCCTAGTCCAACAGGGCCAACCTTTGCACACATTTATCAAATCCCACGCACGATCACCATTTTAATCCTTTCCCATTAGCTGAAATAACTTGCCAACATGCCAACAATTCGCAACCCTATGATAACACAATCCTGCAACCCAACTGCAGATGGTGGGACTCCCCCACTTAGCCCGAAGCTACTCCGTACACCACTCTAGAGCCTGCTGATATCCTTTCTCCTTCGTTAACATGAATCTTGCTCAACCGATCCATCCAATTCTTCCAAATTCTCTTGCTAGAACTCCCTAATCACTCAAATTCTCTAGCATCATTCACACATCCTGCCTCCTACCGAACAACCACTAGAATCCCTCACAGAGACTTTCCAACCACACGACCGCTAACATACTCATAGGAGGTAACCCACCTATGTAATTCACCGACTGACACCTTCCAACGACGCTAAAATGCACACTCTCTACGACTTCAATACCCCATCCTACGCCTTGCTTAATTTACCAACATTACTAGTCTGTGCGCTCCTCATGGACATCCATTAAATGCGCGACAATATCTTCAAATTCCAAGCTATGCTTCCACTCCCCCACATTGCGACTGCTCGACTTCCACTTCTTACACCTGACCTCCTAGAAATGGAACCACCGCCTAGTCTCACTTCAGGATCATTCTCTGTAGCTTTCAAACCAGCAGATCACCACGACTTCAAGCTCTCTGAAGATCACCTTTCTCTAGCTGCCTTCATCATCAACACTTAGCCGGTACTGAACCACCGCACAACACGGTCTCTACCAACCGCATTCTTCATTACTTCTTCTCAATACTCTAACCCTACGCAACCGAAGAAACCATAGCACTGACAAACTTAACACATTCCATTCAATCAATGACGACGACTTCACGTCACAGGTGCATATCCCACCTCACTTGAAGACACCAAGTCTTACTACTTTATCAACTCCAACATACGTGAAAGCATTCTATCATCATACCGGCATCACGCGATAACCAATCGCAATCATCATCACCACTTGAGCATAGCCTCAATGCTCTCAAAACCACAGCTACTAAGTTGAAACAACATATTATCCCTCCACAAGGCAACGACAATAGCCTCAATCAACTTCGCAGGGAGAAACATCTTGCACTGCATCCATAGCACCATTTCAATCCCTCAATTCCTGATTCATAGCAAGCGCTTCGCGACGCGTAAGATTGAGTAAGAATGAACATAGACATAAGCCTCAAAGGAATCAAATCGCACGATGAGGAATCAAGAAGGGAAGTACTCTTAACAGCCCTGTAGCCTCTCGAAGATAAGTACAAACGTCTCCGTACCGATCCGCAAGACTCTACTAGACTTGCTCATGACTTGTGGGACCTAAGGGAACCTAGCGCTATGATACCATGTTGTCACGACCCAAAATCCATAAGGTCGTGAGGGCGCCGGACACCACTGTCAGGCAAGCCAATCATTAATTAATCGAAATAATTTCCGGTTTAAACATTTATGAAAAACATTTCCTTGCACTTTATTACATATTAACTAAACAAAAATTTGTTAAGTAAAACAATAGTTTTTATATTACACTTTAGCAAATATATCCCAACACATCTTAGAACCCGGTGTCACAAGCACATGAGCAATTTCTAAGAACTTATACAATCATCACAAAGCCTGTCCGAAATACAAATTGGACAAGGGAATTTAAAATGAAAGTAAGTACCGTACGAGGGAGACTCTGTCAGCTGCGGGTCGCCTCCGGATGATGCAACTCCCCTAAATCTCCGAATCCTCCACATTGCTATGAAATTACCTGTGCAATAAAATGCACATCAAGTGTAGCATGAGTACAAAAACAACATGTACTCAGTAAGTTGCCCGCTTAACCTCAGAGAGGTAGTGACGAGAGGTCAAATTAGACACTTGCTAAAAGTCAATTTAGAATATTCAAGTGTGACCCTAAGCATGAATATCCTAGGAAATTTATTAAAACCAGGAATAATTATTATCAACTCATTCCACATATAACACTTTAATCCTTCGTCATATTAATAACAATTAATCATCATGGGTGATTTAGTCAAATAACAATTTAATCAACAGGAAGGAACAACTTCTTCCAAAAATATTTAATAACTTTAAATCTCTGTCATTTTAGTTGGCAACTTAAAACTCCAGGCCGGTAATCAGGCACAAATCATAGCAACTATGCAGTAAATATCATGCGCAAGCAATGCTGAGGGTCGAACGGCGCGGACCAACAATAATAAACTGTGCACTGCTGAGGGTCGAACGACTCGAACGATAGATGCACCTATCTGCCCCGCTCGCGAATCGGTCATGTGATGCGGTTATACATAAAATAATAAGGCTAGCCTGCTCACGAATCATACCTGTGACTCAGGTGCTCATATGAATACACACAAATACAGGGTCACCTGCTCGCGAATCATACATGCGACCCAGGCACCCGAAGTTACACATGTCCACACAATAACTCCCCATTTTTATCAAGAAAGCAGTTTTTCTCAGGAAAGTGGTAAAATTCTTTTTACAGGCACATGAAATATATCTCTCAAATCTTTGCTTTGAAACTCGTTTGCCAAGTTTAATGATATTTCCATAATATAACCCTACCAGGTATACAATTATCCACAGAGGATACAATTCTCTTTTTAGATGATTGAGAAAATAAACTCTAGTCTTCTTCAGAGATTCAATTACGATTTCAATTATATTAGCAGTTTAATATTACAGGCAGGACCACAGGTACAACACGTAAGGCATGCTAGTTGGTCCTAGACTACTTGGACATGGCATAATAGTAGCTACGCACGAAATCCCGTCACCTCGTACGTACGTAGCCCTTGAAGATAATAGCATATACTTAATTAATTCACCTAGGGGACAATTCCCCCTCACAAATTTAGAAAGGAGACTTACCTCACTCCGAGATTCCATAGCCGGCCTCCAAGCCCTTCCGATGACTCCAAACGGACGCACCACGCCCCAAAACTATCCAAACAATAACAACCTAATGAAAATATACTATAATATTGCAACAACTCCAAATTATATAATTTCCCAACCCCGCTTAGTGAAATGACCAAAATGCCCTCAGGCCCTCGTGCCCGGAATCGAAAATTTCTCGAAGATATATTCTACCCATAGCCTTACTAACTAAAAAATACAATTTACTCAAATATTCATGCTCAATTCGTGGCTAATAATCCAAGTTTCCGTTTTCTGGGTTTCTTTAAGATTCTCCAAATTTCCAATCAATTTCCATGCCTAATCCATGCATATAATTTTGTATTTAAATTAGAAGCATGAAGGAGTTACCTACCTTGTCATTGCATGAAGAAATCCTCTCTTTGAAGCCTTCCAAGATCGCCTAAGACAAAGAAGAAATTAAGAAATGGCCAACAATTCACGGTTTAAAAATTCTGCCCAGCCTGGATTCCGCACCTGCGCTCCCGCAGGTGCGACCAATCTCCCGCACCTGCGGCTGCTTCAACTCCAGCCCAAAATCGAACATGCGCCCTCTGTCCGCATATGCGTCTTCGCAGGTGCGGAAATGCCATCGCACCTGCGCTCCCAGCCAGACCATCCATCCTTCGCACCTGCGGTGCCATAGCCGCACCTGCGGCCAAATCCTCGCAGGTGCGGTCACACCAGATGACATCAACATTAGCCTTCTTCAATATCCCAAACTTGATCTGTTAACCACCCGGAATCCACCTGAGGCCCCTCGGGACTCCGTCCAATTATACCAACCTGTTCTAAAACATAATGCGAACTTGCTCGAGGCCTCAAATCATATCAAACAACATATAAACCACGAATCGCACCCAAATCCCAACTTTATGAACTTAGAAATTTCCAACTTCTCATCCGATGCCGAAACCTATCAAATCACGTCCGATTGACCTCAAATCTTGCGCACAAGTCATATTCGACATTACAGACATGCTCCAACTTCTAGAATCGCATTTCGACCTTGATATCAAAACTTCCCCTACCGGTCGGATTTCTAAAAAACCTTCAAATTTCTATCTTTAGCCAAATGACTTAAAATGACCTCCGGACATCCGAATTCGCTTTCGATCGCGCTCCCAACTCCAGAATCACCATACGAAGCTATTGGCAGACTCAGAATCTCAAACGGACATCAAAATCACTAAAATGCACTTCAAGCCAAACTTAGGAATTTTCTTCAAAAATGCTGACTTCCACAATATGCATCGAAACGATCCCGGGTTATCCAAAACCCGATCGGGACATACGCCCAAGTCTGAAATCATCATACGAACCTGCAGGAACCCTCAAATCCTGACCCTGAGGTCGTTTACTCAAAATTCCAATCTTAGTCCATTTCTCCAACTTAAGGCTTCTGAAATGAGAATTCTCTTTCCAATCCAACTCTAAACTTCCTGAAATTCAATTCCGACCACGCCCTCGGGCCATAATACTTGAAACGAAGCTGCTCACGGCCTCAAACCGCGGAACGACGCACTAGAGCTCAAAAACACCGGTCGTGTCATTACATTTATGAATAAATAGATATGATATGTCTGGTGGGAGCGGGTTGCACGCCGCAACAAGGAGTGGTAAGGGTGGACAGGTGGGATCAGGTTGCACGCCATAATAAGAGCAATAAGGGTGATATATTTAGGGAGGATCAATAAGGGAGGACAGGTGGGAGCGGGTTGCACGCCGCAACAAGGAGCGATAAGGGAGGACATTTATATTTTTACTGATTTTCAAAGAAAATAAAGATTTGAAAAGCTAAATGTTTATTTTTACTGTTTTTTTTTCTAAAACAAAGATTTGAAAATTTCTATTTTATATTACTATTTTCATATTTTGGCACTACTTTTATTCAAAGATAAAGTTTGAAAATTTGGAAATTGTTGAGGATTGGTTATAGCTGAGGCCTGAAAGAGGTGGTTGTGTTACTTTATTATTGTTGCAGAATTTGAATTGATGTGTTTAGATTTCCTTCCTGTTTTATAATTATTGTCTCAGATATATTTTCTTGTTCGTGTAGAATTGTTTTATTGTGTTATCGTATATATATCACAGGTTTATTGTTAAAGCCCTGCCTTAGCCTCGTCACTACTTCACCAAGGTTAGGCTCGGTACTTACTCAGTACATGGGGTCGGTTGTACTGATACTACACTCTGTGCGCTTTTGCATAGATCCAGGTACTAGTCAGCAGTAGAGGATACCAGGACGACCACCCGATTCATTTGGAGACACGAGGTACATCTGCTGGCGTTCGCAGATTCCGAGAGTCTTCTCCCATTTCTACATACACTGTTTTATATTATTCAGAACAATCGCACTATTTCTTTCGGCCATTATTTGTAGTATTCTTTAGTAGTTCGTGGATTGTGACACCAGACCCTGGGGTAGTCTTAGAGTTGTTTACATAATTAGTTTGTGATCCATTTTATTTAAATGTTCATTGTTATCATTTTATTTTATTTATGTTTGGAATTGTTTTAATTAGGCGCAATTAAAATTTATTTATTTATGCTCAAGTAATTAATCAAGGAAATTAGTTAATCGACTTCTAACATTGGCTTGCCTAGCAAGTATGGTGTTAGGCTCCATCATGATCCCTGAGGTTAGGAACTTGGGTCGTGACAAGTTGGTATCAAAGCACTAGGTTGCTTAGGTCTCACAATTCACAAACAAACTTGGTAGAGTCTGAAGGATTGATATGGAGACGTCTGTACTTATCTTTCGGAGGCTATTGAGTTAGGAAACAACTCCATTTTATTCTACTCTATCGTGCGAATTTATTCTACCATTGATGATTGAACTTGTCTATTCTTTTCGTCGCACAAAATCTCGACAACACGCAAAGCGTCTACAACCGGACAAGAGATGAAGCACCAATGGTAGCCACGATTAGGGGAAGAGACAGAAGCAGAGCTCATTCTAAAGCTCGAACATCGTCACCTATTCTACAGTCTCAAATGGATCTAGACACGGAGGTTCTAGCTCAGTCGGTACATGTAGGACTAATACAGATTCCAGAAGGATTTATAGCTACTCCAGTATTGCAAAACAAGGGAATAGTTGAAAGCAACGGGGTTGATTTATTTGAGTTGTGAAGTTAAACATTGTGGATTATCAGGCATTGTGACCTATGATTTCGTGCCAAGTGGGGAAGTCCACTGTCAAGGAATAGATTGTGGGGTTATGTGTTATATCAGTTTTGGCTTGGAAAGTATAAGGCCTGAGATTTTGCAAGAGATAAAGCTGAGACTTGCGATATGTGTGCCTCCTTAATAACCATATATCTCAGTACCAACGGAGTTATACAGACAACTTTAAATCTACAGAAGGTCTACTCAGCGTGGAAGTCACGGTTGCGGATTTTGGGGTGTTCTAGAGGGAGTACAGTGGTTGACAAGCTTCTAGACTATATGGTTCGTGCAAAGGTTTATCTGTATAGATCTCTACCTTTAGGGTCATTGTGCATCAATAAGGTAAGAGTTACCCCAAGGAATAACGAAGGGTTAATGAATAAGTGGGGTAGCTCAATGGTGTTGAGTCAACATGGTAAAGGAGAAACAGGTTGCCGGTGGTCTAAGCAAGCCTAGGAAGAGGACGATCAGTCATTGCAACACCAACTATTTGACTCAATTCTCATAATGCTTTTGAAAGAGTTTGTTTCTCGAACATTCCATTTCGCGTGGCGCTTAGGGTTTGAACAATTATGTCAGGTCACCATGACAATGTCAGAACATGCCCATCAGGTTCGATAAGTTAGCATGTCATACTCCTACTTTGGTTCAAATAGCCAGAGAGTAAGTCTACAGACTCATTAAAGGACTCAAATATGATTTTAAAATTTTTGTACGACTCAAGGCAGGTTGATACTTCATTTCGACTAGTGATAGAAATTGTCCTAGACTTGGGAGAGTCCTATTTCATCAGAACACTCAGGCTACATGCCCCCTTTGCAGTTACGACTCAACTACATGACCAGCTAGGGAAAAAGGAGTCGGAATGTCGAAAGTGGAGGTTAGATTCCTAGAGGTGGAGACCCAGCCTGTTGATATATTTTCTATGGTATGGTTGAGGTCGTTACATTAAATGGTGTCATTACAAGAGCAATCTCTAATTATTATAAAGTGATGATTTCCTGAACTTAATATGGTTATGCGTATCTAATAAAATTCTTCTAATATGCTCCACTCTCGGGTGAACTTCTTAAATCAAAATCTACTTATGTGAATACTTTTATTGAGAAACTCTATGGAGATAGATATGTTTATCATTAGGTGTTGTAGTTTTGTTTAATGGAGAATATTTAAAAGAAGAAAAATGGAAAGTTTTGATTGGCACGATATGCATGCTACTTGTGATTCAGAATTGAGGGAGAGATCCTCGCATTTTAATATGATTTGAGATGTTTAAATTGGGCTACGAGTCGTGCTGGAAGTTATGTAAGGACGAGGTCCTTGTGATGGAAATTCTTGTGTTTAAATTCTCCCTTGTGAATTAAACTTTTACTATAGTACTGGTAGGGAGTCATGCTTGATAGGCTTATTCAACAATTTATGTATAAAATAATGATGCTAATCATAATAATAAATGAATAAATAATAATAAAAGTTATACTAATAATAAGTAAATAAATAAATAGATAAATAAATTTAATTAACTGTGCATAATTTGTCAAATCCGTATTATAATTATTGATCTTTGACCTACGAGGTATGTGCACGCCCGTGTGGCGTTAAATGAGACACGTTAATTCGGGTATATAATTATGAGGTCTTCATGAATCGCATCTCGTTATCATTATTGTGAAGGGTAGAAAGGGGATTATTGTTACGTGAAGTTATTGGGTGATTCTGTAATTGATTATGAACAACTATTAAGATCATATTGAGACGAAAGGGTGTTCCATTCAAATGGTCAGACGAGTGTGGGTGGAACTTTCAGAAGCTCAAGATGGATTTGACTACGGCTCCAGTGTTGGTGACGCCCACAGGTTCAGGATTGTGCATTGTGTATTGTGGTGCATCTCGTATTGGATTAGGAACATTATTAATGCATGATGGCAAGGTGATTGAATATGCGTCTCGGCAGCTGAAGGTCCATGAGAAGAATCACCCTGTTCATGACTTAGAGTTGGCAGCCATTGTTCATGCATGGAAGATTTGGAGGCACTATCGTTATGGCGTGCCGTGTGAGGTTTTTACTGACCATCGCACCCTCCAGTACTTATTCAAGCAGAAAGATCTAAATTTTAGGCAGGGAAGATGGTTAGAGTTGCTAAAATATTATGATGTCACCATATTGTATCACCCAGGGAAGTCCAATGTGGTGGCCGATGCATTGAGTAGAAAGGCAGCGAGTATGGGCAGCCTTGCATGTATTCCAGTTGGTGAGAGACCGTTGGCTGAAGACATCCAGATGTTGGCTAATCAGTTCGTGAGGTTGGATATTTCTCCCTGCAGTGTCCTAGCTTATATTGTCGCTCGGTTACCTATAATTGACCGTATCCGAGAGCAGCAGGATGAGGACCCGCATTTGATGGTCCTTAGAGACACACTTCCGCACGGTGGTGCCAAGCAGGTTAAAGTTGAAGATGATGGTGTTTTGAGGATGCAGGGTCGGTTATGTGTGCCTAAAGTTGATGGCCTTCGTGACTTGATCCTTGAGGAGGCTCACAGTTCTAAGTATTCGACTCACCCCGGTGCAACCAAAATGTACCAACACTTGATGCAGCATTATTGGTGGAGAAGGATGAAAAACGACATTGTCGCGTATGTGGCTCGTTGCTTAAATTGTCAGTAGGTAAAGTATGAGCATCAGAGATCCGGTGGTTTGCTTCAGCAGAGAGAGATTCCTGAGTGGAAGTGGGAGCATATCACTATGGACTTCGTTGTTGGGCTCCCACGGACTCAGAGGAAATTTGATGCGGTTTGGATTATTGTGGATAGGCTGACTAAATCAACACATTTCATTCATGTGGCAAGTACTTATACTTCATAGTGGTTGGCTGAGTTACATATTCGGGAGATAGTTCGCCTTCATGGTGTGCCCGTGTCTATCATTTCTGATCGGGGTACACAGTTTACTTCGCACTTTTGGAGAGCAGTTCAACTTGAGTTGGGTACCCGAGTAGAGTTGAGTACAACATTTCACCCTCAGATTGACGGGTAGTCCGAGAGTACCATTAAGATATTGGAGGATATGCTTCACGCTTGTGTTATTGAGGTTCATGGGTTCAGTTCTTGCCGTTAGCGGAGGTTGCTTATAATAGCTATAAGTCGAGCATTCAGATGGCTTCTTATGAGGCATTATATGGTAGACGGTATAGATCTCCAATTGAATGGTTTGAGTCGGGAGAGGCTCGGTTATTGATTACAGACTTAGTTCAAGAGGCCTTAATTAAGGTCAATATTGTTCCGAAGAGACTTCGTGTAGATCATTCTAGGCAAAAGAGTTATGCCGATCGAAAGGTCCGTGATGTGGCATTCATGATTGGAGAGCGAGTATTGCTTCGTGTGTCGCCTATGGAGGGTGTTATGAGGTTTGGGAAGAAGGGAAAGTTGAGCCCTAGTTATATCGGGCTGTTTGAGATTCTTGATAAGGTGGGGGAGGTAGCTTACAGACTTGCATTGCCTCCAGAGTTATCCTCAGTTCATCCGGTATTCCATGTGTCTATTGTCACGACCCAAAATCCTAACTTAGGTCGTGATGGCGCCCAACAGCGAGGTCAGGCAAGCCAACACTCAATTTACTAAGGTTTCTTTCTTATTAGATTAACCATTTCAACATATACTCAGCTTTTAAAACTTAAAACATAAACCGACAAGGATAATTAGCCAGTTTGTAATCAAAAGCGGTCATGAGGAGGCGTGAGGAAATATATATACAGACCCGTAATCCATAATAACTATCACGTGTGTGCCAGGAACGAGTGTCACACGTCCTACGGGCATATTAACAGAATATACAAAAGATATAATATATAGTCCCACTGTCTGAAAGAAATAGACGGGAAATAAGCAAAAGAAACTCCATGATGCTGCCGGAGATCGCTAGGAGAAAGCAACTCACCGTGAAGTCAGGTCCGTCTATAATCAGAATCAAGCCCCGGTTTGACAACCAGGTGCACTAGCCTAAGAACCAGTATAATTAAGTACAGAAGCGTAGCATGAGTACATAAATATATATGTACCTAGTGAGTATCCCGCCTAACCTCGAAGAGGTAGTGACGAGAGGTTGACTTGACACTCACTAAGGTCCGACAGTATAATTTAACAGAATATGATGAAGACGGTAGGAATGTAAAGGCAGTGAAGCAGCAAATATATAAGGCACTGAAATCGAAGGAAGTACTGGAAATAAATAAACAATTACTACTTCACCTTCCCCCAAATATATGTCAAATCAATGTCCATGAATTTAGTAACAAATAAATCATGCATATACAGGATAAGGACAACCGGCCTGAGCCATAAGATAGTCGTATCCGTGCACTGCCGAGGGTCGAACGGCCCGAACCATAAGTGCATCTTTGCCATAAAGTAATCATCTCTATGCACTGCCGAGGATCGAACGGCCCGAACCATAAGTGCATCTTTAAATCCACCGTGGCATACGACCCGCTCCCATACGAGTGGAGGAACTCACACTCCGCTCGCGGAATGTAAATTGCGAAGCGGTCACATGCACACACGACATTCCTTTTTAAATTACTTTTCAGTAAACAATTCCTTACAATTTTTCTCTCAAATTCCATGATCTCAAGGAAATAAGGCGCATGTAACATTTAATTTATTAAGCATATAGTTCATTTCAAGTAAAACACAAGGCATTATGTGGACCTAACTAACCGAACATAATAAAAGTAGCCGCTACGTATGGACTCTCGTCACTTTGTACGTACCTAGCCCCCACAATTATCACATGTAGAATTTAAATCACCTACGGGGATAATTCCCTCTTACGAGGTTAGAAAGGAGACTAACCTCGCGTCGCACCTACTCCCCGGGTCAAGAATGCACCCGAAACTCCGAACTCGTCACCCAAAGGACTCGAAGCTAACCAAACATTACGTAAATATATCAAATTATACTCAAAGCATGGAATTCTCCTATTATTTAGTCAAATTCATCATTCTTGAAGAAATCCCAAAATCCAACCCCGGGCCCGCATTGCTCAGATTTCAAAAATTCTTGAAGGAAGCACTCACCCATAACCTAAGGATCATTAATATATGATTTTGTATGATTTCATAGCCAATTCACGGGTAATACTCTAGATTCTCGAAAGCCCTAGGTTACTATCCAATTCCTTATTTTTTCACTAATTAGGTAGTTAACTAAACTAGGAAGTCATGCATTAACTATCTTTAGGGTAGAATTTACTTACCTCACAGTGGCTGGGTCGTGGGCTCTTTTCCAAGCTCTCAAACTCGTCTATGGTGGAAGAAAAGGGAGTGAAAAAAGGATAATCCCGCACTTAAAGACCTTACTACCTACAGGGGTTTCCGCACCTGCGACTCGACGACCGCTCCTGCGGTTTCGCACCTGCGAAAAATGGGACAGGGGCCTGGGCTCGCATCTGCGGGCTGGAGCCCGCACCTGCGGGAAGGAGCCCGCACCTGCGAGAACTGGGCAACCCACCAGAGGGTCGCACCTGCGAGGCCTGGACCGCAGGAGCAATCTCGTACCTGCGTCTGGGCAACTACACCTGCGGTCACACCAGATCAGGTGCACCAGCAACTGCTTCAGCTAGTTTTTGGCCTTGTTTGGTGCCCGAGAGGCACCTGGGCCCACCCGAGCCCCCGTCCAAACATACCAACAAGTCCCAAATCATAATAATTATTCGCTCGAGCCTTCGGAACATCCGCAACAACGCTAAAACTCAAAATCACACCTCAAAACCCCTAGAACCAACTTTAGGAACTTTAAGTTTTCTTGACTTCACTAACAATGCGCTTAACCGACCTATACTACTCGGAATGACACCAAATTTTGCAGGCGCGTCATAAATGACATAACGGAACTATTCCCGGTCTCGAAATTCTGTTCGTACATTGATAACACAAAAACACGTCCCAAACCACAATAGGAACTTAAAGAACTCTTATTTCAATATTGGGTGTCGAAACGCTCCCGGGTCATCCGAAACCCATTCCGAACATACGCCTAAGTCTGAAATCATCATACGAAGCTACCGAAACCGTCGAAACTTGATTCCGAGGTCGTTTGCTAAAATTGTTGACCGACGTCAAACTTATCCTTAAAGGCCAACCTGAAGGAACCAAGTGTTCCAATATTGCTATAAACACTTCTGAATCCCAGACCACCCGCCCCCGCAAGTCATACATCACAATAAGCCACTATGTGAAGTCTCATTTTGGGGAACGGGGTCCGATAACGCAAAATGACCGGTCGGATCATTACATTCTCCGCCTCTTAAATAAACGTTCATCCTCGAACGGGTATGAAGAAGTGCTGAATAAGTGCGGATATCTGTTCTGCATGTCCTCCTCGGACTCCCAGGTTGATTTCTTGAATGGTTGGCCCCTCCACTGGACCTTCACTGCAGAAACTCTCTTGGACCTCAACTGGCGACCCTGTCTATCAATAATAGCAACTAGCTCCTCCTGGTAGCCCAACCTCTCATCCAACTAAATAGTGCTGAAATCAACCACGTGAGAGAAGTCAGCGTGGTACCTCCGGAGTATGGATACATGAAAGACCGGATGAACTCCTAATAAACTGGTAGGTAAGGCTAGCTCATAAGCAACCTCCCCAACTCGCCTCAACACCTCGAAGGGACCTATAAACCTCAGGCTCGACTTTCCCATCTTCCCAAACCTCATAATACCCTTTATCGGCGAGACCTTCAACAAAACCTTGTCTCCCTCCATAAATGATACATCACGCGCCCTCTAGTCCGCGTAACTCTTATGTCTGGACTGTGCTGTGTGGAGCCTCTCCTGAATCAACTTCACCCTCTCCAAGGCATCCCTCACTAGGTTGGTACCAAATAACTTAGTCTCTCCAGGCTCAAACCACCCGATAGGGGAACGACATCACCGACCATATAAAGCCTCAAATGGATCCATCTCGATGCTGGACTGATAACTATTATTCTAATCAAACTCGGCCAAAGGAAAGAACTAGTCCCACTGACCTCCGAAGTCAATCACGCATGCCCTGAGCATGTCCTCCAATATCTAACTGTACACTCCGACTCGCCATTAGTCTGAGGGTGGAATGTTGTGCTGAGGTCTATTTGGGTGCCTAACCCACTATACAATGCTCTCCAGAAGTGTGAGGTGAACTGAGGACCTCGATCTGATATAATGGACACCGGCACACCGTGCAACCGGACTATCTCCTGAATGTAGATCTGGGCCAACCTCTCAGAAGTATAAGTAGTAGCCACTAGAATGAAATTCGCCGACTTGGTCAATCTATCCACAATGACCCAAATCGCGTCAACCTTCCGCAAAGTCCGAGGCAACCCAACTACGAAGTCCATAGTGATGCGCTCCCATTTCCACTTAGGAATGGGAATCTGTTGAAGTAGGCCCCCTGGCCTCTGGTCCTCATACTTCCCCTGCTGGCAATTAAGACACCTAGTCACATACTCCACAATATCCCTCTTCATCCGCCTCCACCAGTAATGTTTCTTCAAATCAAAGATACATCTTCGTAGCACCAGGATGAACAGAATACCGAGAACTGTATGCCTCCTCTAGAATCCTCTCCCTCAGGCCATAAACATTAGGAACACATAAACGGCCATGAAGTCTCAGAACACCATCTCGCCAATAGTAACCTCCTTGTCACAACCCCGTACCATTGTCTCCGGAAGCTCTGCTAAGCACGGATCATCGAACTGCCGGGCCTTAATCTCCCCAAAGAACGAAGACTGAGCAACCACATGTGCTAAAACTCGACGAGGCTCTGAAAGGTCTAATATCACCAGGATATTATCCAAGGACTGGATGTCCAAGGCTAGAGGTCTCTCCTCTGCTTCAATATAAGCCAAACTACCCATACCCTCCGTCTTCCTGCTCAAGGCATCTGCTACCACATTTTCCTTGCCCAGATGATAAAGAATTGTGATATCGTAATCCTTCAACAACTCAAGCCACCTGCGCTGCCTCAAATTAAGGTCCCTCTGCTTAAACAAGTGTTGCAAGTTGCGGTGGTCTGCATAAACCTCACAGGACACCCCATACAAGTAGTGCCTCCAAATCTTAAGAGCATGAACAATCACCGCCAATTCCAAATCGTGCACTGGGTAATTCTTCTCATGAACCTTTAGCTGGTGCGAAGCATAAGATATAACTCTCCCTTCCTGCATCAACACACACCCCAAGCTAACACGTGAAGCGTCGCAATATATTGTGTACATCCCAGAACCGTAAGGCAATACGAGAACTAGCGCTGAAGTCAATGCCGCCTTGAGCTTCTGAAAACTCGCCTCACACTCGTCAGACCATCAAAACGGGGCATTCTTCTGAGTCAATCTGGTCAATGGAGCTGCAATAGAAGAGAACCCCTCCACAAATCGGCAGTAATAGCCTGCTAAGCCCAAAAGCTCCTAATCTCTATAGCTGAAGTGGGACGCGGCCATCTCTGAACTGCCTCGATCTTCTGAGGATCAACCTTGACCCTCTCCGGATACCACATGCCCCAGGAATCCAACCACAACTCACACTTGGAGAACTTAGCATATAACTTCTGTTCCCGCAAGGTCTGGAGAGCAACTATCAAATGCTGCTCGTGCTCCCCCAGGCTACGTGAGTAAATCAAGATGTCATCAATAAAGACAATGACAAAGGAATAAATATATAGCCTGAACACCCTATTCATCAAGTCCATGAATGTTGCAGGGGCATTAGTAGAGCCAAAGGACATCACCAAGAACTCATAGTGGCCATATCTCGTACGGAAAGCAGTCTTCGGAACATCCGAGGCCCGAATCTTCAACTGATGGTAACCCGATACCCCTGCAACTGATCAAACAAATCATCGATGCACGGCAAAGGATACTTGTTCTTAATGGTGACCTTGTTCAACTGGCGGTAATCAATACACATCCGCATGGACCCATCCATTTTCTTCACGAATAGAACTGGAGCACCCTACGGCGATACACTCGCTCTGATGAACCCCTTAGCCAACTACTCCTCAAGCTGCTCCTTCAACTCCTTCAACTCTTTCGGAGCCATACGGTACGGAGGAATAGATATAGACTGCGTGCCTGGAGCTAAATCAATGTGGAAAACAATATCACGATCCGGAGGCATGCCCGGAAGATCTGAAGGAAATACATCAGCAAACTCTCGAACAACTGGCACTGAATCAATCGTCGGAGACTCGGTGGTGGTGTCTTGCACATAAGCAAGATAGGCCTGACAACCCTTCTCGACCATATGTCGAGCCTTCATGAATGAAATAACCCGGCTGGCTGCACTAACTGAGGAACCTCTCCACTCTAGCCTAGGCGACTCGGGCATGGCTAAAGTAACAATCTTGGCATGGAAATCTAGCATGGCATGATAAGGAGATAGCCAATCCATGCCTAGAATAACCTCAAAATCAACCATGTCGAGCAATAAAAGGTATGCTCTGGTCTAGAACCCACCGAAGGTGATAACACAAGACCGATAGATCTGGTCTACCACCACAAAATTGCCCACGGGAGTGGACACATATATAGGAGAACCCAAGGACTCGCGAGGAGCATCAATAAAATGAGAAAATAATGCTGAAACATATGAATAGGTGGACCTCGGATCAAAAAATACTGAATCCTCTCTACTACATACTGAGATAATACCTGTGATCATGACATCTGAGGCCACTGCATCTGATCTGGCCGGATTGGCATAGAATCTAGCTGGAGCACCGAAAAACTGAGCTCCACCAGAGTAAACAGGAGCTGCATGACCTCCCTCTGACTGGCCTCCACCTCTAGGACGATCCTTGCCAACCTGTCCTCCACCTCTAGGTGGCCATACTGCTAGTGCCGGACCCATCGGTTGATAAACCTGTTGTACGGCCTTGCCCCGAAACTTGGGATCATGCTTTCTGATATGACCTGGCTCCCCACTCTCGTAACAAACCCAAGGTGCCATAGTCTGCTGCCCCGAGGAAGAATCCTTAATGGCTGGAGGGAGATGTGAGTCCTCTAGCATAGCACTGAAGTAGGGGTCGGAGGATCTCGGATGACTGGGATAACCACTGGGTGAACTCTGAATGGCTGGAGGACGTAGGAATGTTCTAGCATAGCGCTGAAATGAGGCCTCGCTAGAACACCTTGGGGAGGTGGTGGAGCTGCTGAATATGAAGGCATGCTGGGCTGACTACTGCTAAACTGACCTCTGCCCCTAACTGGGGCACCTCTGAAATCTCCGGAGAATATAGCCCCCTTGTCCTGCTGCCCCTGCTCCCTGCTCCTTAACCGATACCCCTCGATTATGCGAGCAATCTCTACCACGAGCTGATAAGGAGTACCCATCTCCACTTCTCGGGCCATGGTGGCCCTAATACCTGGATGCAACCCAGCCACAAATCTCCGCACCCTCTCAGCAACAGTGGGTAGTAGCATGAGTGCATGTCGAGACAACTCTGAAAATCTGGCTCATAATTTGTCAATGACATCTGCCCCTGCTCTAGCCTCTCAAACTCATACCGCAGCTCTTCCCTCTCAGAGGGTGGGATATATCTATCCAGAAACATCTACGTGAACTGCTCCCAAGTGACAGGAGGAGAATCTAATGGCCTTCTGAGAATGTAGGACTGCCACTACCTACGAGATTTGCCCTCCAAATGGAAGGTAGTGAAATCCACCCCATGGGACTCTAGTATCCTCAGGTTGTGCAGTTTGTCCCTGCACCTGTCCACAAAATCCTGGGCATCCTCGCCTCGCTCACCCCCGAACACTGGAGGGTGCAATTGAGTCCATCTATCCAATAACTTGTGCGAATCACCGTCCGCAGCTGGTCTGGGCTTAGGTGCTGCTGCAACAGGCTGGACCCCACCCACGGGCAGTGTACTCGGGGTATGATATAATGATATTGTCTGGCCTGCAGCCTGGGTAGTAGGGGTCTGGAATCCCCCTCCCGCCCGAGAAGTGGTAGGATCTGCTGAAAATAAACCAGCCTGGGACATAGTGTCTATAAATCTCATCATACGGCCCATGACCGCCTGGAAGCCTGGCGCCGTCATGAAGTCTACTGGAGCAGGATCTGCTGGAGGCACCTCATCCTGCTCCTCTATGATAGGGTCCTCTGGTGGTGGAACTAGAATAGCTATGGGACACCCTCGTCCCCTACCTCGGGCTGATGCCCTCCCCTGGCCTCTGCCACGGCCTCGAACAACGGGGGTAGCAGCCCCTCCCGGGTCTTGAACATCAGCTGCACGCGTCCTCACCATCTGTGACAGAATAGAAGAATGAGATTTAGTAAACGATTGACTGCACGATAGAATAATAACAAAGAGAGGTTTCCTAACACCCTATAGCCTCCTGAAGATAAGTACAGACGTCTCTGTACCGATCCGCAAGACTCTACTTGGTTCGCCCGTGACTCGTGAGACTTACGTGAACCTAGTGTCTGATACCATGTTGTTACGACCCAAAATCCTAACTTAGGTCGTAAAGGCACCCAACAGCGGGGTCAGGCAAGCCAACACTCCATTTACTAAGGTTTCTTTCTTATTAGATTAAACATTTCAACATATACTCATTTTTTAAAACTTAAAACATAAATCGACAAGGATAATTAGCCAATTTGTAATCAAAAGCGTCATGAGGAGGTGTGAGCCAATATATATACAGACCCGTAATCCATAATAACTATCATGTGTGTGCCGGGAACTAGTGTCACAAGTCCCACGGGCATACTAACAGAATATACAAAAGATATAATATATAGTCCCACTGTCTGAAAGAAATAGATGGGAAATAAGCAAAAGAAACTCCATGGTGCTGCCGGAGATAGCCAGGAGAAAGCAGCTCACTGTGAAGTCAGGTCCTTCTATAATTAGAATCAAGCTCCGGTCTGACAACCAGGTGCACCAGCCTTAGAACCTGTACAATTAAGTACAGAAGCGTAGCATGAGTACATAAACATATATGTACCCAGTGAGTATCCCTCCTAATCTCGAAGAGGTAGTGACGAGAGGTCGACTTGACACTCAATAAGGTCCGACAATATAATTTAACAGAATATGATGAAGACGGTAGGCATGTAAAGGCAGTGAAGCAGCAAATATATAAGGCACTGAAATCCGAGGAAGTACTGGAAATAAATAAAGAATTACTACTTCATCTTCCCCCAAATATCTGTCAAATCAATGTCCATGAATTTAGTAACAAATAAATCATGCGCATACATGATAAGGACAACAGTCCCGAGCCATAAGATAGTCATATCCGTGCACTGTCGAGGGTCGAACGGCACGAACAATAAGTGCACCTTACCATAAAGTACTCACATATAAGCACTGCTGAGGATCGAACGGCCCGAACCATAAGTGCATCTTTGCCATAAAGTAATCATCTCTATGCACTGCCGAGGATCGAATGGCCCGAACCATAAGTGCATCTTTTAATCCGCCGTGGCGTACGGACCGCTCCCATAAGAGTGGGGGAAATCACACTCCGCTCGCGAAATGTAAATTGCGAAGCGGTCACATGCACACACAACATTCCTGTTTAAATTACTTTTCAGTAAACAATTCCTTACAAAACATTTTCTCAAATTCCATGATCTCAGTGAAATAAACCGCATGTAACATTTAATTTATTAAGCATATAGTTCATTTCAAGTAAAACACAAGGCATGATGTGGACCTAACTACCAAAGGGTCGCTAACCTGGTATTCTCTTCTCCCTGAAAACTCTATTGATTATTTTGTTGAGCTTGCAGATTCTTTCATAAAGGCACACTCCGATGCGCAAAAAGTCGAGAAAAGGATGGAGGACATCTTTAAAATAAAACAAGGAGATACACAACTACTTCATGAATTTGTAGACAGGTTTCAATGAGAAAGAATGCAACTACCAAGGGTTCCTGATAATTGGGCAGCCATGGTATTCGCAAGTAATCTAAATGACAGAAGCTCAGAAGCCACGAGAAGACTCAAGGAAAGCTTGAGAGAATTCCCAGCTACAACGTGGAACGATGTTTATAACAGGTATAGTACTAAACTTCGAATAGAAGAAGATACCATTGCTCGTCCGAAAGAGGAAGATTATACCAGATCTAGGCATTCTGAATCAGACAAGAGATCATGGAAAAACAGGTACGATCCTTACATGGGACCATTGGGACGTGAAACTCGTCCCAGGTTTGAAAACACCAGGTCAGATTATGGACCAACAAGCAGAGATGCGGGCTCGTCTTCATCTAGATCCAGAAGGGATCAATGTCAGCGACCTAGAGGTAATGCGCAAATTGGGGATCATACCTTTAATGTAAGTACCTCTGAACTAATTTTAGTGTTAAGAAATTTGGGTGATAAGGTTCGATGGCCAAAAGAGATGAGGTCGAATCCGAATAAGAGGAACCCAGATCTCTGGTGTGAATTCCATAATGATCATGGAGACAGAACTACAGATTGCAGATTTTTGAAAGGTGAGGTAGAACAATTATTGAAACAGGGCTATTTGACAGAATTGTTCAGTGAAGAAGGTAAACATGCATACATGAAGAACATGCAGGAGCCCCCGAAACCTCCATCTCCAAAATGAACCATCAACCTGATACACAGAGGTGAAGAAGTAAACGGAGTGGTCTGCAAAACAAACACGAAGTTCACAATTACATACGGAAAACGGGTTCGTGAAAATATGGAAGCAGATGATATAACCTTCGATGATGCAGATATCGGCGGATTAATGCTCCCTCACAACGATACTCTGGTAATATCTTTACTTATTCATGACACTAAAGTAAAATGAGTGTTGATTGATCCAGGTAGTTCAATCAATATCATTTTGCTAAGAGTCGTGGAAGAAATGCTATTGGGGAATCAAGTAATACCATGGGCACGAGCCATATCAGGGTTTGATAACTCTACGGTTATAACAAAAGGAGAAATTGAACTTAGAACTTATGTTGAGGGAGTAATCAAAAGCACCAGGTTCCAAGTCATCGAAAGTGACATGGCTTATAACGTAATCGTGGGAAGGCCATGGATCCACGACATGAAAGCAATACCCTCCACCTTGCATCAGGTAATTAAATTCCCCTCTGAATGGGGGATTCAGCAAATTAGAGGTGATCATCAAATCGCAAGAAATATAAATTATGTGGTACACTACAACAAAAAAGTAGAGGTGGAAGAATCAAAAGATAAGGGAATCTCTCAAGCAGGTAACACCACCCAAATAGGCATGGAAGAAATTACTACCCAAATAGGTAGAGAAGGTATTATTGCTGAATCATGTACGAAACAAAATACTCACGAGAAGGTGAATAAAGTTACCATGGAAGGTGCATTGAACCACACGGGTGTAGATTCCAGACCGGACGTCATTCATGAACCGGAGGAAGACGAGCACATCAAAACAACTATGGAAGAGCTCGAAGTACTTCCATTGTCTGACAAAAACCTGAACAGAAAGTGTATATAGGCACGAGGCTGAGCCCCGGTCGAAGAGGTAAGTTAATTGATTATTTAAAGGCTAACGCAGATTGCTTTGCGTGGTCCCACTCAGATATGACAGGTATCTCACTAGAAGTGATGACTCATAAACTAAATGAAGATCAATCCTTCGTACCTGTTAAGCAGAAGAAAAGAAAGAAAGGACCATTCAAGAACCAAGTGATTGACGAAGAGGTACAGAAACTCGTGAAGATTGGTTTGATACGAGAGGTAACGTACCCTAACTGGCTAGCTAACACTGTGGTAGTACCTAAAACGAATGGCAAAAGGAGAGTATGCGTAGATTATACTGACTTAAATAAAGCATGCCCCAGAGTCTCATTCCCGTTACCACATATAGATCAAATGATTGATGCCACCACAGGTCATGAATTGTTAAGCTTCCTAGACGCGTATTCTGGTTATAATCAGATTAAAATAGATCCCTCAGACGAGGAAAAGAACTCCTTTATTACAAACAGGGGGACTTATTGTTATAAAGTCATGCCTTTTGGCTTGAAAAATGCTGGAGCCACCTATCAAAGGCTAGTGACCAAGATGTTCAAGGAACATCTTGGAAATACGGTGGAAGTTTACATCGATGACATGCTGGTAAAATCAACATGGGCGGAAGAACATTTCCAGCACCTTTCTATTACCTTTGACATTTTACGCAGGTACAATATGAAGCTAAATCCAGAAAAATGCGCTTTTGGCGTAGAATCAGGTAACTTCTTAGGTTTCCTTGTATCAAACAGGGGAATAGAGCTATAGAAGAAATACCTGATGTACTTATAAACAAAAAAGAAGTTCAAAGACTAACGGGAAGAATTGCAGCCTTAGGAAGATTTATTTCCAAATATGTCGAGAAAAGTTTTAAATTCTTTGTAGTTCTCAAAAGGCAAAATCGGTTCGAATGGACTGAAGAATGCCAACAGGCTCTCAAAGACCTAAAGTCTTTTCTATCAAAACCTCTGTTGCTGTCAAAGCCAAAGAGGGGGGAGAGGTTCTACGTCTACCTTGCCGTCTCGGAAATTGCTGTAAGTGCAGTGTTGGTAAGGGAGAATAAAGGTAAACAATCTCCTATTTATTATGTAAGCAAGACATTACTAGATGCTGAAACTAGATATCCACATCTAGAAAAATTATCCTTAGCTCTAATCATGGCATCCAGAAAATTAAGGCCATACATTCAATGTCATCCAACCACAGTTATGACCTTTTATCCATTAAGAAACATATTGCATAAACAAGAACTATCAGGAATATTAGCCAAGTGGGCTAATTAATATATCATCCTAGGACTGCAATAAAGTCTCAGATCTTAGCTGATTTTGTCGCTGACTTTAGTAATAGCATTGTCCCTGAAGTGGAGAGAGAGTTACAACTCCTCAACGGTGTTAATTCGGGTCTATGGACCCTATTTACCGATGGTTCTTCCAATATAAATGGTGCCAGCTTAGGCATAGTCATGATATCACCCGCTGGTGAAAATACACGGGAGGCTATCAAATGTTATCCTATAACTAACAATGAGGTAGAGTACGAAGATGTTATTGCAAGATTAGAACTTGCACGAGAGCTATCAATCGAGCAAATCATGATCAAAAGCGATTCCCAGTTGGTAGTAAATCAAATGCAGGGGACTTACATCGCTCGAGAGACTCGGATGCTACAATATTTGGAAAAGGCACGAGAGCTCGTGAGACAATTCAAAACATGGAAGGTAGTACAGATACCTCGAGAGGAAAATGCTGGAGCGGATGCATTATCTAACCTCACAGCAGTCACGGAAGTAACAAACAAGGACAATGCAATCGTCGTTCATCTATTCCATTCAACTATCGACCAGGATAGAAATGAGGTAACTTTCTGTAATTTAACCTGGGATTGGAGAAATGAAATCCTAATTTTTTTACAGAATGGCACCGTACCTGAAGACAAGAAAACAGCTCAAGCGCTTCACCGCAAAGTTGCACGGTACTACCTCATTCGCAACTCATTATATCACAAGATGTTTGGGGAGCCCTTAGTAAAATGCCTCGGACCTAACCAAACAGAGTTTGTGATGAAAGAAGTCCACGAACGACACTGTGGAAATCACTCAGGGGTGAGATCCTTAGTGAAAACCCTAATCAGAGCTGGATACTATTGGCCTAAGATGGAATAAGAGGCCGAGAACTTCGTATCCAAATGCGACAGGTGCCAAAGGTTTGCCAATAACATGTATCGACCAGCGCAATTATTACTTCCAATAATATCCCCATGGCCTTTCATGAAATGGGGTATGGACATAGTAGGACCTCTTCCCACAGCTAAAGGACAGGTACATTTTTTGCTCATGCTAACCGACTATTTTACAAAATGGGTAGAGGCAGAAGCGTTCAAACAAGTGCGAGAAAAGGAAGTTAAAAGCTTCTTATGGCGAAAAATAATATGCCGCTTTGGGATACCAAAGGAGATCGTGTGCGATAATGGCCCATAATTCATAGGCTCGCAAATCACAGAATTCTTCGAAAGCTAGCGAATCAAACGGATCACTTCAACGCCATACCACCCCGTGGCTAATGGTCAATTTGAGTCAAGGAATAAGGTCATCATCAACAATCTAAAGAAGCGGTTGGATAAAGCCAAAGGAAACTGGCCTTATGAGTTACCAGAGGTGCTATGGGCATACAGAACAACTTCAAAAACAGCCACAGGAGAAACTCTGTTTGAACTTGTCTATGGCTCAGAAGCCTTAATACCTATGGAGATTGGCGAACCAAGCATAAGGTTCACAACAGCCATGGAGGAAGCAAACGACGACGAATTGAGGACCAATCTGGACCTGCTCGAACACGGAGAGAAGAAGCACTGATACAGATGGCAGCTCAAAAACAAATCATATAGATTTATTACAACCGTAAAGCTCATCTCCAAGATTGGGGACTTCGTCCTCAAAAAATCTTTCAATCAACGAAAGAAGCAGGCGCGGGAAAGCTAAATCCAAACTGGGAAGGACCCTACAAAATTCGAGGCATAGCTGGGAAGGGCGACTACGAGTTGGAAGCTATGAACGGCAGAATCCTACCAACAAGTTGGAATGCCATTCACTTGAAGAAGTTCCGCTTTTAAGGAAAAGAAGTACCCCCGGTCAGGTATCTCACGTTCGATTTTATTTTGAACATTTGAAATTTTACTAACCTTTTTAGATGATAGGAATAAAGCTAACCCATCACCATATGATGATATTAGACCTGCAAAGATGCGAGGAACTAACTAAATTCCCGGTCTAGGGTTACACTTTCTAATGGACGTTTTAAAGGGTTAAGCAGACATCATCTAAAAATTATATACCTTCGAGTCCCGTATGTTTTTCCTTTTCAGGAAAATGACCACAAGGAAGGAATAGTCAAGTGCTCGAAATTTCATTCTTCAAAGCTCAAACACTTGGGGGACTATACAATATGGAAGGCAAAGACGAAGCAAAAAAGACTATCAAAAAGTTAAAGCTCGAGCCTGAAGATCCATCTACCCAACAAATCAAGTGATACGAGCAAAATCGAAGGAGCCAAAGACTCAAACACAAATCCTCTAATCCAAAAAACCTTCGAACATGTTCAGGTTAAAAGGCAAAACGTTAGCAATGTTAGCCACGAGGAAGAAATGCGCATCTTTTTACTTATTCAAAAGAAAGACTGTTGTAACCAAAAATAGTTATGGATAAACATCATTTTACTCGTTCAAAATTGTTGTAACTAAAAACAACCACAATATCTTTGTACCCATACAGAAAACTGTTATCAAATAAAACAATTACGGATGAAAGATCAAAATCCTTGTACTTGTTCAAAAAATTGTTATCAAATAAAACAGTTACAGATGCAAAAGCATTTTCCTCGTGCTTATTGAAAACTGTTGTCGACAAAAACAGTTACGAGTGAAAACCCCAACTTGAAAAAAAACTATTACGAACGAAAAACAATTGCTCTCTTATATTAACTCGAAAAAACTGTTACATACGAAAAACAGTTACGAAATACAAGTGTATATCAAATCTGTTAAAAGAAAAAAGTTGCAACATGAGTTTTAGACCATAATAAAACACATGTAAAAAAGTTTTGAAAGTTCAAACAAAACAATTTCCTCAGAAATATTCTTAAATATGTGAAAAATTCCTATCACTCTATTGCATTATTACACCTTTATGAAGTTGAGACATCTTCTTCATTAAGTGTCGATCAAAAAAGGACCCTCTTCCATAAATTATGCCTACCACAAAAAGACACACATTTAATATGACATCGTGCCTATTACGAAAAGGTACGAGTAATCTAAAGAATTCTATATGCAAAACTCAGAGGTAAAACTAAAACCTCAAAAAATAAAGCATGCAAAAGACTTAAAGAGTGAAACAGAAAACGGAAAACAAAAGTCATACTTGCATTAATATATTAAAACGGCTAAGTATTAGCTTATACTTAGCCGTATAGAATTTCTATACATTGAGGTTCCCCTAAGTTGTCATTTGGGGACTTTAAAGAGATCCAAATTTACCCCCGATGAGACTGGAGGTAAGCACCAATTGAGACAAAGATAAAAAAAAGGGGTGAACCAACTTCTTAAATTTCTTCAGGAGGGGCTTTGACTTCACTAGCAGAAGGAGCCGGAGCGGCTTGGGACGAAGAGACTTGAGCAGAAAGAGCCTCAGCTTCAGGTGAAGAGAGATTCTGACCTTGTTGAGCCTTCTCAATGGACTCCTTGATTTTTGTAATTTCAGACCTTCTCGGCTCATTTCAGTCAGTGTGTTGAGGCGAGAGTTCGTATACGCCCAACTAACATTGACACTGCCCTATCTTCAAGAGCTTCATAATCTTTCTCCCATAGCATAACTTCAGCTCTTAGTTCATCCCTCTCAGTCACGACAACATCATTAGAGGCCCTTAAAGGAGCAAAAGACCTTTCCAGGAATTGAACTTTCTCCAAAGAGTTACAGAGATTTTTCTGGGTCTGAGTAAGGGATTGCATTAATTCGCCTGAATACTACTCCTTTTGGTTTAGTAAGGCCTTCAAAGTCCTGACCTCTTCAGAGGCATGAGACAGCTGCTCCGCGAATGAGGACTCTAGGACGCTCTTATCCTTGTCTTCCTGATCATAGGATGCCTTCTCCACGGCCAACTCTGTCGTCATGACCCTCACTTGCTGCTCCAAGGTACATTTTTCTTCTTCTAAAACCTCCATATCAAGCCTTAAGCTTTCATACTGCTCCTTCTAGTTATCTGCTTCTGCACGCCATTCTTTCACTTCCTGCTCCGTATGAGAAATCCTTTTCATAAGCTCCGCGCCAATAAGATTTATCTGCAAAAGAAAGCCAATTAGATATGGTAAATACATGAACAAGAATGAACACAAGAAAATGCATTTTACCTTTAAAGAAGTATGCACGATTTCCTTAGCCCATGTAAGGGAACTGTAGCTGTCCAACTTAGCTCTCTCTGTCAGGCCTATAAACGGTTTCAACCACACATCAGGTTGGCCAGACTTTTTAAAGAGACTACCCTCCGCTGGAACTTCTATCATCACCTACCTCATCTCTCCGCTGGAAGACCCTACTTCAGTAACAGAAGGAAAGGAAGCAGGTACAGATGAAGGAGCTACGGGCGAAGAATTCTGAGGGGCCGAAAAAGCCACGGATGAGGGAGCAACGACAGGAGCAGGAATAGCCACGGGAGCAGGAGAAATAACGGGAACAGTTGAATGGAGTTCTCTAAGAGTTGGAGAGAAAACAACCAAAGGAGATTCATCAGCAACAGAACCAAAGCCTTCACGGAACAATTGGCCAACAGATTAACGCACGGGAGAGAGAATAGAATCCTCGAAGGCAGAAAGTCCAACTTCAGGCACAGAAGGCACGATGACAGGTGTAGACTTGTCGTCTGAGACCACCTTCCTTCTGTGTGACCTATGGACCAAAGTTCCCTCCTCTTCCTCTTCTTCTCCCAAGGTCCTTGAACCACCTGCTTTTCTCTTTGAAGAAAAAGAGCCTGAAATGATCTCCTGGGCCTGAGTCAATGATAACTTGGGAACAGACGCGGATGCAGAAATTCCACGAGCAGGAAACCCTGTCAAAAGGAATGGGTTAAATAATGTGCAAAGGAATAAACAAGTACAAATAAACACTTCACTTACCATGAGTCTTAACTCTCCAACCAAACCTCTCAGATAGGTACTTCCACGAACGTTCTTCCAATGGAGCAATTAAAAAAATCTTTTCTACCCAATCTCTGAAACCGAAGACATTCTCGACGGTTCCCATGATTGCTGCAAAAAGAAGAAATAGCTACGGTATTGATAAAACATCTAAAGCAAAAAACAAGGAATGTGAGCAAAAATGTACTCACGTGCAAAATTCCACTTCTCAGAGAAGGGAAGATTCTCTTCACCTACTAAACCAGCAGTAGGAACAACAACATACCGAAGAAACCAGCATCGATCCTTATCATCTTCAGAAGTCACTAACACCCTTTTACTCCTAGCAGCGAGGGTAATAATTCCCTGACGGAACAACATTGGGGAATAGAGGTGAATAAGATGATGAAAGGTAAAAGGGATCGAAGCTAAGGTATCCAAGTATCTAAGACATGCAACAACTCGCCATACAAGAGGACAGACTTGTCCCAAGCAAATTTTGAAAAATTGACAGAACTCGATGATTACTGGGTCGATGGGAGGCTTGAACCCTAATGTAAATGGATAGGTAGAAATAAAAGAATGCCCCGTCATGTAAGATGTTATTCTTTGATTACTGTTTGGAACGATTACAGGAACATCAAAACTCCAATGACAGTCCTTGCGTATAAGATGAATTAAACCTTCAGTGAGTTGGGTAGGGTACTTGTCAACACTATCAAGAGATGAAAATGAAGAAACGTGATCTCTAAGGGCCTGACTATCCCTAGAAAAGGTGAACTCTGCAGGTACTATTTCATCGACCCTCGTTTCGCGCAAAGGTTCGTGACGTTCTCTACCTTTGGACGAAGATCTAGAAGCACTATCCCTCAGAGAAGTTAAAGACCTAGAAGAAGGAGGAGAAGTAATTTGAGAAGAGGAAGAACCCCTTGAAGGAGTAAAACCCAAACTCCTCAACCTTCCGCCTCTCCTACACCGTGTTGGAGCAGAAGAGGGAGTCAAATCATCTATGTTTATGACTCTCTTAGATTGGTTTGAAGAAGACATATCTACCAAGACAAGGAAAAATTTCTTTACAAATAAAGTTTTAAAGTTAGAAGCTTTTTGTGAAAGAAAAGAAAACAGGGTATTTATACTCGAAGATAACCGTCAAAAATAGGAAAAAACAATTATGTGAAAGCCATAATTGAAGATGTCACTTTGTGACTGATGCTGCCGAAAAGCCCTAAAAGGCGCTGAACAATTGCAGAACCAACCCAAAAATGCCACGTGGCATAAGCATTAAATGGAAGTGACAAGCGACGCTTACGTACAGAAAAAGATGCAATGATTCGGCGGAAAAATATTCCCACCATAAATGAGTATCCACTTACCAAATATTAATCGATAAATATATTGTAAGTGGGGGACTATCTGTATTGATAAAAAAGAGCTTCACACGTGTAATAAATCTTGATGACTCAGTAGTCTACGTGGAGCAATGAAGACACAACAGCTGGATGGGACTCTATGAAGAGGTATGAGGCAACGAGGCACGGCAAATCACACTCATGGGTTAATTAGCTACGAAAGTCTCAACCTAGTTGAGAAGATGAAGAGACACAATCAAAATGCATCTGGGCGGAACAAAGGGAGGATTTAGAGATCTTCAATTAGTGATCCACACGTTACAAAACATTCACACAACAGTTACAGTTACTCATTGTAACGTTACATTAATGTCATAATTAGTCATTAATGCTCAATCACTGAAAAAGGCAGACATTATATTAGGAAATTCCCTATATAAGGGAGTAAAATATAACCTGTAAAAGGATCATCCGAACTACTATTGCAATATACATACTTTTTGCATCTTACTGCTTTCCATTTACAAGTTTGCCTACAATTATTATCTTATTCTTTGGTTATCAGAAATTCGTGTTCTTCTTAAAATAGCTTTGGGCAAAAAATCCAATTCTTTTGTTAAATACAACGTTGGTCTGTAAACCACATATTATATTTTTAAATCTGGAATATAGCGACCAAAGTTGGTCGCTTTTTTTTAATTTTTTTTATTTTTTTATTTTTTTTTAAATATAAGCAACCACAATTGGTAGCTAATTTATAGAATTTAATTATTTTTATACATTAGCGACTCCCAGAATTTTGTTTTTTAATAGAATAGCGACCAAAGTTGGTCACTTTTTAAAATAGAAAAAAAAAATTCCTATTACAAGAAACAACAACAACAATACCAACAATTAAACCACCACCAACAACAACAACACAACAACAACAATAACACAACAACAACATTAAAACCAACAAAGTATAAAGTTCAATAGAACTAACACATTAAACTAACAAAACTAAGTTAACACTCATTACAAGCCCAATCGAATATCGGTTCTATTATCTAGTTAAAAGTATAAAATTACTCAAGAACTGTTTCATTCAACATCATTATCATCACCGCCTGATGAATCTTCATTATCAAGACGGTAATGAGAAGGGTCATTTTGTGGAGGACAAGAATAACGATCACGGGGAGGACGGGAGGAACTAGCATGGGGAGGACGGAAGGAACGCTCACATAAGTTGAGCCTCTGGCGATGACTCGCGAGACCGGGGAATCGGAAAAGCTCCAGAAGCTAGGAGAGATTTGAGATGAGCTTGCATGCCATGGTACTGAGCTTGCATGCCAACGTACTGAGCATCTCTAAGCTTTTCTCTTTCCTTGGCCTCTTCTAGCTCGGATGTGAGCTTTGTCACAGCCTCCCCACGAACTTGCTCCCCTTGCGAGGAAGTCCCTATTCCTTGCATTCCACAGTGATAGCGATGGAACTTCTTAGTAGGAAGCCCGTATACCTTCCCCCATTTTGCACCGCCAGCAGCCTTCATCCATATTCTTTCAGTATCCTCGTTCGAAAGTTGGATTGCCTCTCCTGACTCATTAGGTGGCTGACTGCGTATGAATTCCACCACGTCAGTTGTGAAGCGATCCTATAAGAAAAATTAAATTGAATTAGTATTTAAAAATTTGTATAAGTGTAAATCAAAATACTTAATGAAAAGTGAAAACTTACATGTACAGTCGAGGCTCGGCCCTCAACCCACCTTTCTTGATACGTCTCTTTCTTCTTCTTGACAATATGAGTCTCCTTGAATAAATCATCTTGCTTCATTGGACGCCCCATATTCTTTTCCTAACTCATAAATTTTAGTTAATAAACAGAATAGATATACTTTTAAAATTAAAATAAATTAATCAATTACGCACCAATCTTCTTTTTATTGTCCCTTGGTTGATCGCACCTCCTCTGTGCAAGGAGCCTCCCTTCTCGGATGTGCGAACTTTCTTTCCTTTTTCGCTCTTCTGTAAGAAGGTTGCGGTACGCCATTGCCTTTGCAAATCCTCCCATAAATGTTGAAGCAACCAGCCAGGCTTCTTGTTGAACTGTCTAGCTTTGGAGAAACTATGCGACAACCGCTTCCGAGCTTTGAGATTAAAATTTGCAGCCACTTCCGCGCTATAGCGGTGTTCCCATACACACTTTCTCTGTATTTAAAAAATTAAATATTATATGGAAATATCATAAATATAAATAATTATACTGCTTAAAAGAACATTTATACCTTAAATTCATTAAAAATTTGCTCCTTCAGCGTGAATGGGAATTCGCTCCAACTCGTATAGGGGGCAACATAAAGCTTTCTGGTGGCTTTGGTGATTATCCTCGTAGTAATATTACTTGGGATGAACCTGCAATTTAACAAAAAAACACATTAATATCTTATTACAAACTGTACAAAACAATAAACGTAAAAATAACAAATTACTCTTACCCATCACCCTCAGGGACTATGATGATCCTACCATACTGATCATAATGCACCTCCTTGTCATCATCATTATCATCGTCCGAAACTTGTACATTAGAGGCATGTGTGAAAGGTGTAGGGGGGTCAGAGCTCCTATCTCGCAGGCGAAGGCCTGAAATAAATGGAGTCCCTGATGAAGATGGTTGTGATCCCTCTGACTGTGACATAGCTGGATCGACCGTAGGTGGCTGTGATACTGATGCATGTGACCCCCGTGGCTGTGACACGGATGGATGTGATCCATGTGGTCGTGAGGTAGCTGGACTATATGACGGATGTACAGTCCTATTGCCCTGTGATGAAAGACCTGGTGTCTGCACAAAGACGTAGGGCTGGTGATGCTGTGGCACCTCATAATAGCCATCGGGTGGAGGGATAAGACATAGTCGCAGGCATCGGCATCTCTGAAGAGGGTGGAAAAGATGGAGGGTTATCTTGTACCCTCCTCTTTCCCTTCCTAGCCTTTTCTCGACCCCGAGAACCAGTAGGGTCATCGGTACCTCGACCCTTGACTGTCATCTACATAATATAATACATATTTAGATTGAAACATATAAGAAACTAGCTATAAAACGAGAGTTATTAAAGAAACCAACTTTTTAAAGCTCATCGACGTATTATTCCTCGTCCGAGAATTCTTTTTCCTCACTCGTTTGAGCTTCATCAGTTGATTCTACTTCCTCATTTTCTATAATTGTTACTTCATATATATCAACTTCTTCCAATATGTGTGCAGGATGTTCTAAATCATTTTCTAAATGTTCGTCCACTATTTGGTGAACACTGGAGATGTCGTTTTGATAAACAACATCTAACACATTCTCGACTTCCACCCTACCTATAGGCTTAGTTTTAATTACAACCCACCAATCGGACTTATTCCGCCATAATGGATAAGGAGCATAATACACTTGCTTAACATTATGTGCAATTATGAAAGGATCATAGCGATCATACTCCCCCATATGATTAACCTAAATTATGTTGTATTGGTTGTGTACTCTTGTACCTCTTGTTGGATGTGGGTCAAACCACTTGCATCTAAAGAGTATCAATTTCTTATATGGCCAACCTGCATATTCTAATTCAATTATTTCTTTGAGAACACCATAATAATCAATATCTCCAACTTGGTTGTCATCACCTCCTTGAACCCACACCCCGCTATTGTTGCTATTTTTATTTTTAGAGCAATCCTCTG